>JACJUY010009420.1:19558-52860 GCA_014220935.1 Platorchestia sp. MABIK | reverse complement strand
CCCCAAAAGAAGGGAGGACAACCCCAAAAGAAGGGAGGACAACCCCCAAAAAAGGGAGGACAACCCCCAAAAAAGGGAGGACAACCTCAAAACAAGGGAGGACAACCCCAAAATAAAGGAGCACGGAAACGAGGGAGGACAACCCCAAAATAGGTGCCACAAGAGTCACCTGGTGTTGGAGGAACAGAGGACGGAGGGCAGCGCGACGGAGGACTCTTTGGACGGAGTTTTGGACGAGGCGACAGAGGAGGGAAGAGGAGAGGCGGCTGCGGAGGAGGGCAGCAGCGACAGGACGGAAGGAAGTCGTGCAGGAGTGCAGGGACGGTCCCCTACACTCGTCACCACCATAGACGAGCTCACGTCTTCCGTCGTGTCGTCTCGGCTTGCGTCTCTCGACCCGTCCCCGCTGCTCCCGTTGCTGCACGCAGTAGGTATTACCTAGCGTACTTCCACCTTCAAAATTTGTCATCTTTTAATTAGAAATTTATTTCATTCGTGACGCTGTAAACTCTTTTTAATTGCGTGTTCTTTCTTTTTCTGATTCATCCATAATTGCGTTCTGATACCTTCACAATGAATTTTAATCGTCAAAATTTTTGCAATTGGGAAACAGTAATTCGCAGCCGTTATATAGTGTTTGGGTATCTAGGCTACGAGGTGGAAGTAAAGACAGACAGATCAAGATGATGAGAAACTGAGCAAAACTGAGTATCATTATTTCGGGGGCGCCATTCAAGGTTTAACCTGTTTACGCTCAGCTAAGCGATGATCACAGAGGAAGTCAGTGAATTTCAAGCTCGATTGGTACCACCAAGACAAAAACTTTGGGCGTCTCGGTAGCAATGACTCGCTCAGCTGCCAAAAGAACGCATAAGCATCTCGATGAAACTAAAATCCAAACGAAAATTAAAAACAAAGACACTTGTGTAGAAGGTCGGTTGCACGGTACGCCAGCCTTCTTCTCGAGTGAAAAGAGAAGTACAAAATAAAAAATGCGTCTTGTCTGCCTAAAAATTTGACCCACCCTATCCTCTCGAAGCAAGTGTTGCCGATTTTGTGGGGGTAGCTAGTGCGGACGCAACAATGACACAACGATTCTCCCTAATCGCGAAAGCGTGACTGAATCTCATCAACAGAGGCCAATGATCGAAGGCCTGAGTAAACACTTGCTGACAATAGCAATAGCAAAGAATAGCAACATAATATTATACTTTGTACATATATTTCACACTTTTTTTTAAACATTCTCGACACTGTTACCAACACTCCTTCTCATGCACCATCATGCCCCAAGCTTTTTTACACATTTCGTTACAAAATTACGAAAAATCGCTCATGCAGCACTTTCAGTATTCATAATCATGTATTATTTTACAATTCTACAAAGGTCTAGCTTACTGTATACAACACTAGATTTGACCGTGTATTATGTTTGACTTATTGCAAGAAATTTTCAACTAGTTTTTTCACTAACTATACGTTTATTATTAGGCTTAAAAATGCATGGTTTCTAACTGAAACGAAGAAAATAACAGCTACGCATTTCTACGTACCTAAGGCACCTCGCGATACAATGGAAAACCAGCAACACAGAAACACATCTGTCAAAAATCGCGAAACGGTGAAGAAACAAAATACAAATCGCGGTATAGTAGGAGACGACTGTATTACAATTGTATTCATCTTATTACGTAACTTGATGCCCAAATACCAAATTTCAGGAAGCGTGACACAGAAAAACACAATGGCTCGAATACTTGCCTCGATGAGCGCTTCATAAGCAAGAATCTAATTGAAAGATTATAGGTTAGTTTAAGCCCCCCAAACCGCTACAAGAAAGAGCGTATCGAAGAGTAGTAGTAGTAACATGGGTCTGCTAGCGCTTCAGTTGCGTTAGCAACTGAATTTTCCCCAGGGAGCGCTAATTCCCATAGATACAATAGTTATATCCCCTGAGGGGAAAATTCTAATTGAAAAGATGACCGTCATGTCCATACGTGGCACTGCAAATGCACGCCGCAGAGTGGAGATAATACGCATTTCGGACTAACCAAATCGCCGAGATAGCAAAAATTAGCGTATAACTCCAAAAAAATAATGTATGACTAAAAATCAGCATATAATTTTACAAAAACTATCCTACTGAAGATGGAGCTGGTCTCCAAAACGTTTTACAGAATGATTAGAATCTTTATAGATATTTCATTATAAGACTAAGTGGAGTTTGAATAAATATGATCTCAATATTAACTGTTTTCTTCGCTTTAAAGTTTCTAAAGATCATTCGATTAGAGAAAAATGACTTATCTAGAAAATTAGCATATTACACCATCAGAGACCATGAGCACGAACGCAGCGAACAAGTTCAACCGGGACTCGAGCAGGAAGGCCGGAAGACTCACAGAGGAGGAGGACGGGCCGACTTGTCGCCTTCGGTCCAGGCGAGCTTGGGTGTGGAGGGCAGTGAGGTGACGCGGTAGCCGCAGCTGTCGCTCCTGCCGCGCGCTCCCTGGCTCCCTGCACACACCGCATCCCGTCACCACTTCCTTGTATTTCGTGCTATGTTGCGTGTATTTCATGGCTAATAATTTTTTTCGATAACCCGAGTGTTTCTGACTTCTATGAAAAAATCTTGTTTTAACGGTTTCTCCTGCATTTTTTGAAGAACGCGACGCTTTCATAAGAAACGCCGAATTTTTTGTTGATAGCTCGACTGTTACTGTCATATTCTATCGGTTTATCATTTGTTTATAATAAACGCAATGTTTTCATAAGAAAATGTTCAATTTTTCGCCGAGAACTTGAGTGTTCCAACCTCACACTTGACGAAAATACCCATAACAATACATCATTAGAATAGTCTTGCTTATTCTTAAAAAAACTTGAATTCTTGTGTGGGGCAAATACTTCAATCGACTCTATTGATAGCACTCTAGAAAGCAATCTGAAAACTTCAAGCAAGGTAAACAACTTCAAGTACAATGCGGAAGACTTTGTAAATGGTCCCTGCGAAGCTAATCGCCTCTTGCTGTCTTAACGCATCAAGTACGATACACTTCTAATAAACACGTCTGAGTCGATCTAAACCAGCGGTTCTTGACCTGTGGGGAATTTCAAACTGGTGGGGAATTTCCAACTGGTGGGGAATTTCCCATTGGTGGGAAATGGCGGAGTTGCCGGGTGGGAATTTGGTTCATTTGTTTCTACCCACAAAAAATCGAAAGTATTTCAAAATCTAAAACATTACATCCAAATGTTGACTCACTTTACAAATCACAACCATTTACAAACTGTTTTAATAGAAAAAACAACGATAATGAGGTATTGTATGTCATGTTTAAGTAAAAGTGACAACACTGCTGTGTTTGGAATGTCACAGTTAAGTAAAAGGAGGGGAATGCTCCATTCCCCACCGATGCTGTGGTGGGGAATGGAGAGTTGGCTCACTAAAAAGTAGGGAATTGACGAAAAAAGTTAAGAACCACTGATCTAAACTCATTGGAAAAGCGGAACTCAACATTTTACACTTAGTGCACTTATTAAACTGTTGACTGCCGCCTCACATGTTCTATTACAGGCTTCACAACTCATATCTTTTCACACAAAACAAATGTTCGAGTTGAGCAAAATTTACCCTAGAGAGACAGGACGCGTCGTCGAGTGACAGCGGCCGAGGTAATAGAGACGCACCTGCAGAGGCGGTGAGGGCGCGCTTCGTGGTCTGGCTGCTGCCGTTGCTGCTGCTGCTGCTCGCTGCGGTGGCTCCGTTCGTGCCCAGAGTGGCCAAGCTCGCTTGCTTCGACGGGGACCTGCACGGACACCGGCCAAAGTTATCCAGGACCGATTAGATATTGAAAGAGCCAATCAGTACTAAACCATAAAACGCCGGGTGTCCCTTTAAATTTATAAATAAATTTCTATATTTTCGCGCGTAATTTTTCTTACGTTATTACAATGGGAATCTCATTGAACACATTAAATTGGTTGGTTCGTCCCTCTGTCACGCTCTTAAGATGCTTCATAACCGTATCTGTGATGCGAATTTTACCAGTGCACATGTACGAGAATATTTTAATTGTGGGTACTATTAGGATGAATATATTTGTTTTTCATTTACATCTAGAACATTTATCTAACTTAAGTATCG
This sequence comes from Platorchestia sp. MABIK, assembly GCA_014220935.1. Classification (NCBI taxonomy): domain Eukaryota; kingdom Metazoa; phylum Arthropoda; class Malacostraca; order Amphipoda; family Talitridae; genus Platorchestia; species Platorchestia sp. MABIK. The sequence continues at coordinate 48,713 of JACJUY010009420.1, read as the reverse complement.
AATCCCGTCATTTTTGACAGGTCGTGTCCACTAGTAAGATATTAAAAGCCCCAAAAACCAAGCGCCTCTTAAATTGGAGGCACACAAGACCAATGTGGTTGGAATTGCACTGGCAAAATATCCCAATTTTGTCGAATCAATGAAATCTTCATACGTGAACAGCCCTTTAGCCCATTCGTTATCGTTAGAGAAGAACATCGCTAAAAAAATCAATTACGTTAAATTACGACAGGGGATAGAAATGCCACAGTAACTCGAAAGGTTATCCAGCGAATCTCGCACGCCAACACTAATATTCAAGCACAAAATTCTCCCTTATTACACAAACCCATCAAACCTTAGGAATAGGATACCTTAGGTATACCACAGGTTTCTCCAGAGGATAAGAAAATGAATCAGTACGCATTGCACGAAGAGAAGCACACCATAAGCTGAGGTGTTGGCTCTTTTTACATAACAGCACACAATGCACGGAGCGAAACACACCATAGGCTAGGGTGATGGGCTCTCATCAGGCACATCAGCACACGCTACACGGAGCAAAGCACAACATAGGGTAGGGTGTCGGCTCGCACCTTACGAAAGTGCGGACGCTGGGCGATGAAGCTAACGTCCTCTTGGCCTCCTCCAGAGTCTGGTGCTGAGTGCGTCCGCTGTACCAAAACTTGCTACCGAGACCCAGCAGTTGTCTGGTGAAAAGAAGCAGAATGTTAAACATATTTTGCACAAACTTCAATGTATGAAAGATGCAAGGGCAGTATCATCAGGGACTATTCAAGTGGCACCACACAAGCGCTCAGTTCTAATGCCTCGGCTGGCAGTAGGAAAAATTAGAAACAGACTCATGGCATAAGAAATTAGCTGCTCGGGCGCAACTTCTCAAACAAAAGGAGTAAGAAACGAAAGCATGGTAGAATAATGCCTACCTAAAGGGTTACTGAACCCACACGACTCCAGCTACCAAGCATTGCCAGTTTAGCAGCGAGAAGCTAGGACTAACACGGAGGAGCGTTAACACCCCACAGCACGCTGACGCGTACAAGTGCTATGGCTACTCATAACTATTAACCATCTACAATCCAAAAAATTACGCTGGAACATGGAGATACGATCAGCCAGCGTATCATTCCATAACTGAGTTCCAAAGGAACCTGGCTGAAAGAACAAGGAATTTGTATCGTCAGTGTGGATCTTGAAGGTTTAAGCATTTGTAAAGCTCTGCTGTCGAAACTTCTACGCGTTTCTTTTGTGTCACGGATCAATATCGAGATCCCGTAAGAAATTATTATTAACATTATATAAGAAAGTTTTAGCCTCCCTTAACCACGACAAAGATGTTCCAAGAGAGGAAGGAGGGAGGCACCATTTAGTATGGAGTTGAGGGAACGTGGAATCTATGCACATAGTGCACAGAAACAGTAAGCGAAGAAAGAAGTTCATGGAACGAGGAAAAGTTGAAGAAGAAAGTAGTTGGTGCTGAAAAACAGGACAGCAGTGAACCGACGAAAAAAGATGATCCGTAACAAAACAAAACCTTTCTATTTCAACAAAAAGGAAGCCTACCTAATGTTTAGCTCGGGCCCTCACATGGTCCCCATGGGAGTGCTAATTCCCATAGATACAATAGTTGTATCCCCTGAGGGGAAAGAAGGTCGTAAAATTATTCAAGTAAATTCTGAGACCCGGTAATCACGAAACAAGCACCATCAGCTCACTCTGCAGTAGAATTTACAAAACCTTAGTTCCTCGAAAAGAGCTAGAACCTAAGAAAAAGCAAAAAAAAAGCTTCTTCACAAACGATTGAAAATGGGAGAGATTTCCCTACACTAAAATTCGAGCCATAAAAATGAGGGCAAACATAAGCAGATCTATTAGAAAATAGCCAAAACTATGTGTTTATCCTATGACTAATGAATTTAAAAACCTCTCTGCTCTCGCTTCAGTAGTGTATCTTGTAGAAATAAATAGACGTTGAAGTAACTCGTCTCGCATGGGTGACTTAATCCACCGTTCAACGACACACAAGAACAAGTAAGCGAAATAACTTTTCTACAGCACTGATATTACATCTCAAAAATTACGACGATTATGTGTTCATCTGGATTGTTCATTAGTATCACGTCTACCTACACTAAAGCTTACCTCTTAGGCGGCGGCCGCGGAGCGTGCAACCTGAAGAAAGTGTGATGCTCCACGCAAGACTTCCATAAGCACTTGCATGCGCGGTAGGAAGGCAGGGTGAACACCAGGATGCTCTCGTATAGTTCGCACTGAAATACAACAGTAAAGACGTGAGAAATCGAGTATTTAGGCATGGTGAAATGAAAAACGCTCGACAAAAATAATGGCCTGACTGTTCTATGCAAGCAAGCGAAACTCGTCGCGCATCAGGGGCCGAATTTACAAACAATTTAAATTATTGTAATGGTACAGTCGACGGCAAAAGTTTTAATACTGATTTGGCTACGCTTCACACAATGTCTATTTTTTTTAAATAACGAAAAAAATTTGAAAGAAGCTGAAACTTTTAGATTCTGAACAGAAAAACAGTACATAGAGTAGCCAAGTTAACAAAAGAATATACGCTCCCGGTGTATCGTCACACTGACGCAAATTGTTTGAAAATCAGGCCTCAGTGCAGTACATACTGCTGAGTCGGCACTAACCTGGGATACACCCCTGAAGTTTCAAGACTACCAGCGTTTACAAAGTCGCTGCTTTGATGAATATATGAGGTGGGAATGAGATAAGAGACGGATGACAGCATGTAGGAGTCGATAACGTTTATAAAAATGTTATACCATGTGAGATTGCTGAATTGAACGAGTCAGAGTCCTCGCAGCAGACACGGCAGGAAATCAGTTCCTGTACTCTGAAGTTACTGGTTGTGTTAGGAGAGAATTAAAGCGCTGAAGAGCAACAACAAACAACGAGGAGGAGTGAAGCTTTGCAACGGAAATCGATATTCGCAGCTTGTTACCTTTAATACAATCTGTCCCGCTAATACACTCAGTCTGGCACACAAGACAAAGAACGGGATATGAGCTACTGTGCCACGACCAATTCTTACTTATTTTAATTCTAGGTCTCTGGATACGACACGAAACTTGTATAGCAACTCGATAATGCGTTACACGGTTCGTTTATGATTTATCATTCAGAAACCCCTTTGTTCATTTATATTATGCACCCTTCATTGGGGAAAAAAACAGACTTGAAAGAAAACACTTACAAACCTAAAAATTAATAAAAGTTATCAAATTAAACTTCTGCTTGAGACGCAGATAAGCACTTCGCAATATCAATCTAAACAATCTAATTTAGGATCATCTAGTCCACGATTCAAGTTTCAGAATAAAAAGGAAAACGCATTTTTTTTTCAACTTCTCTCTAGAAATATTACAGCTACACCGACCTGAGAACTTTCCTTGCAATTTCATGTGTTCAAGAAACGCTTGCATCCGACGAGCCTAGAAATAAGCTCGATGTCCGCCGATAAAACTCAAAAAGAAGACACTGGCAATGAAGTACCAGAGAAACAAAACCACCAAACAATACCTTTAGAATTGAATATGCTGCTGGTACTTGTAATTGCGTAATGCCCAAATCTTTACGATGCTAGCTCTTCGCGATTACAACACTTTGAAATGAAGCTCGACTCTCAATTTAACTCCCAACTCCTAGGACGAAAACGTAAACTCCACACAAAACTCATGGAACAAAACTCGCACAGGAATTGATCACAAAAAACTTCACCATTTAATTTTTTTGCGACTCGAACATAGGTTGAAATTTCTTATTCTCAATGGTAGGATGATTCTCCAATGGTAGGATTATGCTACGCATCGCATTGTAGGTTTTGCTTGCGATGAATTTAGATTTTATTATGAGTTACTTAGTTTGAGCCTCTCTAACCACAACAAAAATGTTCTCGAGAGAAAAAGGAGAAAGACCTCATTTAGCATAGAATCAAGGGAACGGGGAATCTATACACAAGGCGTGTCCCCATTCTCTGCGTTTAGAAAAAGGAAGATTGAAAAAGTTTTTAAAAAAAGAGAAAAGTTGAAGAAGGAAATGAAAATGTCCAGAAAAAGGACGCAATGAAGCGGAAAAAGATGGTCCGTAACAGAACAAAAATAATTTTTCTATTTCAACAACAGGAAGGCCAACCTAACCTTCAGCTCGGGCCCTCGCATCTTTCTCTTTTGGGAGCGCTAATTCCCTTAGATACAATAATTATATCCCCCTGAGTGAGCACGAAAAGTTCAAGTTATTGGTATTAGCCTGCACTTTTTAATAATGTTCATTAAAACTTGAGCAATCGTTAGGTTCAATATGAAAAAACGCCAACCTTTATAACACCCTAACAAACATCCATTGTCCACAGTTTAAAGGAGCACATAACACTCAGCTTGAAAATTGCATTTCAAACTTTTGTAACAAGAAAGAATATTTATTTCACGACAAAGGCTAAAAGGTTGCCTCTACACAAAAGAGAATTCATTAACACCACACACCAAGCTCAATTTCGTACAGAAATCCTATTCCTCGAGCAACGAAACACAGCGACTAAAATCCATTGAATGGCATTCGACCAATGACCCAATGCGAAATAAAGTCAGAAGAAGCTTCTTTTTCAGATTCACCACCAGCTTTTGTTCCCCTACCTCGTTTTGCCCACGACGGCGAGAACGAACGAAAAACTAAACGTAAAACGACTAGGTAAGTTAGTTTGAGCCTCCCTAACAGCAAACAAAGGGGTTCCAAAGAGAGGAAGGAGTAAAGCACCATTTAGTAATGAGTTTAGGGAACGCGGAATCTGAGCACAAAAAAAAAAAGTTAATGGAACAAGATAAAAATTGAAGAAGAAAGTAGTAGGTGCTGAAAAACAGGGCAGCAGTGAACCGAGAAAGCTGGTCCGTAACAAAACAAAAAATTTAAAAAATTCAACAAAAAAAGGCCTACCTAACCTTTACCTCGGGGCCTCACATATTCCATCTAGGAGCACTAATTACCATGCATACAATAGTTGCATCCCCCTGTGGCGATCGCGAAAGAAAATAACTTATACGCCTTGTGGAATAGACGTGTTAAACCGATTGAGCTTCAGGTGACTCAGACATCACCATTAAAATAAAAAAAGCTACACTACGAATGAACGTAGGTATTTTAACCAAAATGAGACAGCAATACCGTAAAAAAAAATGACATGTATTCCACTGAAATGATAAGTATTCCGCTAAAATGACAAACAGTAATACCGAAAGAAATGACAAAAATTCAGCTAAAATAAAAATAAAAGTGTACATTAAGATGAAATGCATGAATTCCCGTTAATATACGAAAACGCCCGTTAAGAAAGGACAGTATAAGACACACGCATTAGAGAAGCAGCACACGACGGGAGAGGGGAGCAGAGGGAGTCACGCCACTCACTCTACCTTGCCCCACACTTTGTTCCTGATGCTCTGCAGGAATGAGGCAGGCTTCAAGATCGCTGTTTGGCGGTGCAGCAGTTCAGCGTCTCCCCCATTTACCTTCGCCAACGTCGCACAACATCAACAACAGTTATAGAAAAGCGAGAAGCATCAGAAATTTGATAGAATAGTAGCAGCTTTGAAGACCATCGCACAACAACAATAAAGGAGTTAATAATCATCGATATCAGAAGAGGATGGAAGAGTAGCAGCTCCGAAGATCATCGCACATCAACAACAGAGTTGAAAATTATCGCTGTCACAAGTGGGTGGAACTGTAGCATCTTTGAAGATCGCCGCACATCGACAACAGTAATTGAAAGCGAACAATATCAGTAGCAGAAGTAGGATGGAATCGAAGTACCTTCGGTGGCCGTCCCAGACCAACAATAGCAACAGTGAAAAATAACTTGTTTCCAAGCAGAACAAAAACGCAGTCCCCAGGCCGCCGACCTACACGAATAAGCATTGAGGTAAAGATGAAAATTTCTCATAATTTTCATCTTTACCTCAATTATTATTCGTGTAGGTTGGCGGCCAGGGGACTGCGGTTTTGTTCTGCTTGGAAACAAGTTATTTTTCACTGTTGCTATTGTTGGTCTGGGACGGCCACCGAAGGTACTTTCGTTCACACCAGACTTGAAGTGGAATTGAACGTGCACATTTACAGACGTTTGTGTTCGGAAATAGAGGTTAAATAATTTAACAGGGAAAACGATAAAGCAACGGCACATTTATCGTTTCTACTGCGGAGAAATGAACAAAAAAAATAATTTGAAGATGGACTGAGTTGCACTGTAAGTGGATCGTAATTATTATAATCAGAAGCAAGAGAAAAGCTAGGCTGAATAAGGAATATTTAAAAAAAGAAAAAGCAAACATTTTACTGCTAACACAACAATTCTCATAAGTGATTAAATAGCTCTGAAGGATTGAAACAAGGGAATCAGAAAGAAGTTTCATTAAAGAAGAGTACTCGCAGTGATGGTTCAGAATGTATGGGACCATCTTCGTAAACTCGGAGTATAATTTGAAATTTGTTAATGTTGAACCCTGGAGTATTTGAGATTATAGCTAACTTATAATCCAATCTAATCTGTGTCATAATGAATGTCTTTGGTTTCATTCGAAATTGAAAATGTCTTTGAAATTTCATCGCGCTTTATTCATTCTTTAAATACGTTCCGAGAAGTAGCCACGTCGTTGAATCTATTGATCATTCACAAGACCGCGATCAGGAAGCAACTCCATGAACAACATTGCTTCTAATGTTTTGGATTACCCCATAATTTAATACCAGAGCACACGATGAGCTACGGTTAGGGTTTGCAATCCCGGAACAAAATGAAAATCCGGAATTTCAGGAAGACAATCCCGGGAATTCCCGGGATCCCGAGATTTCTTTATTTTTACATTTATGCTATCGTAATTTGTTGCCCATGCCCATTACAGTATTTGGCGATTTAGGGAGCGAAAAACCTTTTTCTGAGAAGGATTCTCCAATGAGTTCACTCTTTGTAACTGTATTTACTGACACGTCATCAACTGCTACAAGCTTGTCACTTGTTCTTCCGAAGTACTTTGATGCACCTTCACGAAACTTGTTACTTTTGATTGTTTATGTTTAGTGCTTTCACCACTGCTCTCTCTTGCAAGAGGTTGCTTTGTTCCAATACGAATTCTTTTTTCTCAGCTACTAGTTGACGCAACTGGGTCTACAGTATCAGGCTTCCCTATGTTGTGATACTCTTTAAGTGATGTAAAAACCACTGGTAGACCAGCCTTTGCAAAGTAAATTCTTGCCGCACTTTACACACTTCGCACTTTCTCCAGTTGCACCTTTAACATAGTATCGCCAAACAAAAGCTTTAGTTCCTACAACATCGGCCGTTGCCATCGTATCTATTACAGTCTATTCTTTAATACCTGCAAAACCAGACCACAAAATATATTCTGATGCAAAAGTTGAACTATATTATGAGATAGTGTCGACTACACTGTGCAGTGATGTCAATTGCAATAATATTAAAACACCATAGTCCAATCTTGAGCTCTCTAATTGATTAATCATATTAAACAGCATGATTTCAAGTTATTTTCTTATTCATACCTTGAAATATGTATACTATTTAGAATCCCGGGAATTCCCGGGCCGGGAAATTTCATCCCCAAATCATCCGGGATCCCGGGATGCAAACCCTAGCCACGATTGACGAACCGTCGAAGAAGTCAAAGATTTAACCGCAATATACTTTCAGTTCAGTTTGCATGCCATTCCGTGACCAATACGAATTCGCGCCTTTTACTCGCGACGAGCATAGTTAGCAGATTGGTGATTTTTTGCTCAAAATTCTCTGATTCCACTTTATCTCCAATAAAACTTTGCCACTCGACACTTGAAACTCCGCACAACTACACAATGTTGAGCAATTTTGGTGTCAAATTTGACTTGAAAACTCCGAATTTCAGAACTTCGGTGAGAAAAACGTGTACCTTGCAACCCTGTTTATCTTGCAGCATCCGAAACTAGCTCACTAGTTGCTCTCAGAGAGCAGAAATTCACGAGCAATTTAGTGATTGTATACAAGCAATTGCACAGGTTTCTCAAAGGAGCCTTTCAAATAAGCTACTTTTCATCATCTATAACAATCCCCTTGCCCTCGGAACCATTATAAATTAATAAATTTCCCGATGACATGGAATTTTGTCACAGAGCGTTCACTGAGAGACAGAATTCAAAGAGTCCTTTACTTAATTTCCAATGGATCGAAAGCTCGCAAATGAGCTTCAATGCAGAAAAATGCTCAGCAATGCACAGTGGAAATCGCTATATTTTGCCGTAGTTCTGAAAGGAAATACAAAGCGCATTCTCCTTTCTCCTACACAACGGGTTAATCATCTGAAAGTTTGTATATACGCAGAAGCCTCTAATTTATTAGCTTCCGTTAGTTCAATACCTAGCCTAAAACACACAACGAGAGCTAACAACTGCGCGCGAATATCGGCACTATATGACCTTTGACGAGGGACTTAGAACTTCACACGAGTGCAGGGACTACGCACCTCAGGCCAAGTACTAACTAATACAGGCTTGACATTCACCTAATCAGTTCTGTGGGATCCTCCAACATCGACGTGAACAAGACATCATGTCCTAATCCCTTCAATAAGTCAAATAAATGTACTAGAAAATTAACACATAGCTACTTCCTTTGGCAATTTTCACAACAAGAGCAAAAATAATCTCGACTTCATTCCATCACAAGATACAGATATAACAAATTTACAGCCTTAATGACATTCGCTCGCAAGTTAAACACGACAGCATCTCAGCGATTTTTCGTATCAAGCGGTAAGCAACAGCCTGGTTTACTCTTGTAAGATAATGACATAGTGCTCATAAGATTCACCCTACTCAAAGTAATGATAAAAAATCAACGTACCATCTCTCTTCGGAGCTGGATCATAAATTGGCGTCGCTTAAAGGAAATTTTGATGATCTTGGCCCAAGAGAAGGTGTTCATGCGTACGTCGTTCATGATCACCACCAGCCCGCTGGATGTCACCCCAACGTTCAGGTCGCGGTCGCACGAGTCCTGCACACACGTCAAAAACTCTTTAATGATCTATCCATAATTACAATAGCGTTGTACAAATAGCACTTCAGGTTCTTAATTTAAAAAGAGGGAGAAGTGATTAAAGAGCAAGCTTAATGGGTTGTTTTCCCACAACTTCTTCTATCCGCCTTCTCCATTTACTTGAGCCAGAGAGCTGCGGTCTGGTGGAAATACCGCGAGAACCGAAGCTGGGGCTTTAATTTCTACAGTCTGCTGCCTAACTCCTCCGCCCACGAGAAGACACAGCAATACAGTCGAGCTGTGGCCATTGCGTTCAGCTGGAGCCGGAACCGAACGTCAACGAATCTCAAAGAGTTCGAACTAGAAGTCCAGTGACATACTTTGAGAACCGAATTAAAAGTTAAAATTAGTGTAATGGTGGATACTTAAATTTTTAATAGTAGACGATGCTGGGCTGGCATGAATGATGAAAAATAATATGGAGAGCACATTTCAAGGTAAATAGACACTATTACATTTGTTTGTGCCATTACACACGCACAAACACATAAGCTGATTTCATTTTGTGTTTATTTACGCTGTGAGAGAAATTCCCTGCACAATGCGATATTCAAAAATATTAGTATCGAACTTGAACACGTTATACCGAGAAAAATTTACGAAACACATTTGAAGGCTAATACATCGACTCATCTAGCGGAAGCATTTCGAAAGGTATTTACCTAGTACCGTTATTAACCGTTTCAAGCAAAATAAACTCACTTCATTCTACAGTGAAACTCAAGTGCAGTGCCTTGAAGAGAGACACGAGAAGGGTGTACCCAAAACTTTATTACAAGAGGGTATCACACAAACTGCTAGAGTCAAGTAATAGCTTAATGTTAGGAGATTTGAAGCATCTTATATAAACAAAAAATATTGATATAGAATGGAAACAAAGTTGAGGACACTTTGAATTGCTTGCTACTCTCATGGGTGGTAGCAAAGATAAAGCAGAAGAAGATGAAGTTCCTTTAAATACACCATTGGCTTACCACGATAATTTTGCTTGAGTATAAGGCTATCCCTCCCGTGGTCAGCTAGTGAGCAGTTAGCGATACTTTCTTTCACAAACCAGCATAAATATTTAATGAATTTTTAGTAAGCATTGTCATTTATGAACCATCAACAATGAGAGCAAGGGTCGAGTGATAAATAACTTCAGTTTGGAAGTTAGTGGTAGCACTGAAATCTTCCAAAAATGTCCTCGTACCTCCAAATCCAACAAAAAACGGGGAGCAAATGACTAAATTCAAACCGGAGGCTTCTTGCGCAACTCATCGCTCAGTTGCGCACAAGAGGATCACATAAGAGAGATTAAAGACCCACAATAGTACCTAGGTACTGAAAAAATATCTAAATAAAGGCTCATGATAGGAAGAAACTGAAAACCTAGCCGAAAATCTGACCTGAGAACGCAAACTTCAATTTCCAGTTTGACATCCTCCTCACTACCGGATGTATTGTCCATAAATGCTCAGCCAGCGTCAGTGAGTGCTCTCGGAACTAAATTTTTAAACATTAAACGTCAATCCTCGAGTTATACATCATCTTTTGCGAACTTGGACCAATAAAATAATAACATATAAAATAATAAGAATCAAATAATAAAAAATGAAAATTGACGCCAGTTATTCAACTAATACGATGTTTGAATCAAGTTATGAATAACTGAGGATAACTGTGACTGATTGATCTATGGATAAGTTGGCATTCGCATAAGACGTATAGCACGAGGATCGGTAGTACGTCGTGGTGGCGCGAGTTCTTATAAGACTCACACAAACTCCTGCAGTCAGCTGTACCGCTCAAGACTACGTAGAATGTTAGAAAATTTAGCTATAAAGTACCAGAGAGTCTAAGCGCATTGAGCCCACCTTGGCGGCGTGCAGGTCTACGCCGTAGAGCTCGAGTCGCTTGGCGTGTCGTAAGAACTGGAACTCGGCGTCAGCGGGAGTCTGCCCTCTGTTAAAAAGGGGGTGTACACTTCAGTAAAACGTTCACAAGAAAATATTGCTACATTCTGAACATATTCGAGGCATAATAGGCATCAGGGCGTGGACCACGATGAAGAACGGCTATCAGTCCTAACAAAGAAAACGTGGCCACCGCAAGGTACTCTGAACACAATCGTGGCACAATAAGTATCAGAGGGTGGAATACGATGAAGAATGGCGATCATTCTTAGCAAGATGCATGAAAAGAATCCCTTTCCATTAATCACCCACAATCAATTGGAATTCCATCAGCTCGTTAGTGGACCTCATTCTAGTAAACGTATCGGATAAAAGGAAGGTAAACTAGACACAGGATTGCAAGACTTTTCTTTAACCTGGCCGAAAATAACAAATCAGATTTGAATGTTCAAATTTCAATCAAACAAAGACAAAATTGAGAATTCTGCAGAGAGAAAACAAATCAGTCATCCCTACCTAAAAATGAAATTACCTTGTAAAAATAACTCAATGTAGGTTTCCACCTGCAATCCAAGCCCACAACCGAACAGTTACATTCAAGAAAGAGAACACTGCCAAAAATAACGCTGAGCATCTGAAGATTACACAGATGCCATTCGTCTGGCGATAGCGTTCGCCCACCAAAAATGAGATCCACTACAAAAACTCCTAAATTAACGATCCCTTTCATAAAGCACTAGCATTTCGCAAGCGCAATGATGGGGGCATGGAAAACAACGGCCATCGAGGATCTGAAATTACTCGCATAATATCAAGTGTGGGTTTTAATTCATTTACTCCTTGAGCCGTTACTGCAAACACCGTTATTAACCACTGGTACCTGCAGCAAGTTGTCACCGACATCAAAATGAGGAAGGAACTGCCACACAGGAGTTATTAGATGAGTTAATTAAAGGCTCCTACACCACATTAAAGGCGTTCAAAAAGAGGACGGATGAAGACACCATTTAGTTTGGTGTAAAGAGAAAGAGGAATCTGTGCGCAAGCTGTGTTTCTACACAAATTCCCTGCGCACCGAAACAGCACAATTGAAAAAAGTCCATGAACCAAGATAAAAGGTGGAGAAGAAAGATAGATGGTGTAAAAGAAGGCAAAGAACCGAAAAAAAACTGGTGAGCAACAAGAAAAATGTTTTCTATTTCAACAGAAGAAAGGTCTACCTTTATCTTCAGCTTGAGACCTCACATGTTTCCCACAGGGGAATCTTAATTCCCACATACACAAAAGTTGCATCTCTCTGAGATATAGAAAAAACCCAAATATTGTTAAAGAGGGACCAAATTACCCTTGAAAAAACTAAACGACTCTTGAAAAATACACGACACTTGAAAAAGGTCAAATCATTCTTAAAACAGGCCAGATCATGCTTGAGAAAGCCAGATTATGCTTGAAAACTGTCAACAGTAGGACTTAGGCAAGCCAAACGGCAAATGTGAAGATGCTGCCTCACCTGTGCAGCTTGTGGAGCTCGATAACTTTGGGCAGCATGTGTGGCGGCACGGGGGGCAGGAGCTCGGCCTCCTTCAGGTAGTCCGTGCCGTGCTCGGTGACGCTATAGTCTCCAAAATCCGCTGCACGAGACCCACCAAAATAACGTAAAACAAGTCCTCAATAGGCTGCCACTTAATTTAATATATTTACATTATATTTGATCATGTCTTTCCAAATGCTTCACAATGATTACCAAGACAAAAGGACGGTTACTCCGAGTAGAGTCAATATCCTAGATCGAGAGGGGAGTTGAAGGTCAATTCGATTTCCCGAGGTAAGAAACACCAAAGCTCAATCAGGGCTCGAACTGACGAATTTCAGTACTAAAGGCGTGCGTTCTTACCACCTGAGCACAGGAACGCAAGTCGAGCTGGTGCACTCAAGCACCAGTTGCCCTCAGATGCTCATCCCGTCCTCGTCCTCGAGTTCACACACACATCAAAAAAAATAACGCGAAAGAAGAACTGACGATTTCCTTGCAGTGATTGTGAATCATTCAAGTGCTAAGACACAAATATGCATGAAGCAAAAATCTTACTCCAGTAAAGTAATAAAATATCTGGTAGATTTCTGGCATGCAGCAATCGCTATTTGAAAACAAAACAATCCAAACTGGAACATCTATCTATCAAGACTAACGTCTACCTATCAAGACCAGGGCATCTAACTATTAAGACTGAACCATATACATATTCAGTCTAGGCTAACTAACTGTCAAAACTAAGGTATCTATCAATCATCCCTGAGATAACTAGAAATGAGCAATACGGCTCTGATGATCAGAATGATATTTGGCTATCAAAACTAAGCCATATATCAATGACTTCGTGAACAAGCACCCAGATCTCCAAACTAATAGAAAGTAGATCTTCGAGCATGAACATAAAGGTACAGACCAAGAGAGACTACGTAACTCTTACAAGCACGGTGGTATTGAATATGAACTACCATATATCCCACTTTTAGTGATCTCCTACTTAAAAGGTGGGTCCCCGAAAAGATTGAGACAAGCATCCATCATGAGAGACTAAAACAATCAAGATCCAGCACTTAGGTTCCCATCAACAAAGACTACGGCTTCTGAGAACAAACACGGAAGCCCCGAATAACATGAGACTAAAGCCACTGCAAACTAACATGAAGACAGCGATCAATAGCGGCCACAATTAAGGAAGGAAGACAAGCAGGGAGAACAAAGACTCGAGCACACAACACAAGCAAGACCCTCGCTCACATTGCAGAGCACAACACAAACAGGGATCACAAGGCGCAAGCAAGACTCTCGCTCACATTGCAGAGCGTAAGAAGCGAGGAGGGTGGCGGTGGTGTCGGGTGCGGGCAGAGACCCGTCGACGAGGAGGCGGCGCAGCTGCAGGGTGACGTGGTAGCGCGTGTACTCCTCCGTCAGGCGACCGGGGTCACTCACCCAGAACTTGACACGGAAGTACAGCACCGGCAGCTCGCCTGCACCACATCACATACGTCAACTGACATCGTACACGCGGTTTTTAGGGCGGTCACAAGCAATGACTTCACGTTTGATAACGGACCAACACATGCATAGGAATCATCATGTGTCAATGAATCTCTTCATGCAAAAGTGGCTTTATCAGAGTATGCACATGAAGCGTGATATACATAAGAATTGTTATAAGCCTAACAATAGTTATAAACCCAACAATCATTACGAAGCTAACAAAAATTACAAGCCTAAATATTGTCATATGCCTAGGTTTTGTTATTTACCTAGGAATAATTTATTCATAGGAAACGTTATATGACTAGAAATCGTTCGTACGTAGATATCTTTATTCCCCTAGGTATCTTTACAAGGTTACTTCATATGCCTAGAAATCTTTATAAGCCAAGGTATCTTCATACGCCTAGAAATCTTTATAAGCCAAAATATCTTCATTTGCCTAGAAATCTCCATTTGCTTAGGAATCTCCGTTTTCCTAGGAATCTTCACACGCCTAGGAACTTTCAAATGCCTATGAATCGTTAGACAAGGTGAGCGGCACTTTGCTAAACAAACCTCAACACAGGTTGGGACCGTTGAAATAAACACTCTTTACTAAATAACCGTGTGGGGACAAAGACTTGAAATTTGAAAAGTATAGAATAAAAATTCGTACATTGAGAGTGACAGAGAAATTAACTGTAGAAGTTAAGAAAATCATTTCATTATGAACACAAAGAACCGAGTAACAGCCTTAAGGGCCTTCTCATTTAGGAAAATACTTATACATTTTTAAGTATTTCTATTATCACTTTGGCAATATCAACTCTTTCAACGGCTCTCTAAAGCTCGAAAGGCTTTAACAAGGGCACTCTAGAACACGAAAGTATATAAATTCTAACCTAAAATTCACGAACACCAAATATGAGCCTGTTCCTATAAACAACATGGACTTCTACGGCAAAAACGCACTTGCAATTATAGATCAGGCCAATTCTGGCCTGCTCATCAGTCACAATGCTCATTGCACCATTTTACCAGTCCCAATTTCAGCATCTAAGGATCGTGATTGAAGAACCATCCATAACTTTTAGTTTCCAGAAATGAGTAACAATTCAAAGAAAGTGACTTCCCCCATTAGTGTCTATATTTACCCTCAACTGCTTGACCTTCAGTAGAGAAGAGCTGTCAACCGGACACCCTGTGACAAAACGTATCCTGTGATGCCTTCAGGCAATTCTAAGACAGTTTTGCGTCTTGTAAACAGTGAGTTCCCTTTGAAGTCACTTCCCATAATTCATGCACTTATGAGGAATCATACAAACAAATGGGGAATTGGGTGTCTAGTATATCGGGAATGTATTCATTGAGTGCAAATTCAGTTTTTGTTCCATAGCGCATTTACTTTCTGAAGCTTTCACTGACATATAAAACCAAGGCAACATCTTAACAACAGTTGCACTATAGGCAGCGTTGTACTAAGTCCCGCTGGTCTCAAGCCAATTGAAAGCCTCGCTAAAGTGCTTGCAATGTTGTGTCATTTTGACGCAACAACACTGCCGGACTTGGTCGATTAGAAAATATCCCCACGAACCACAAAACGAGAGTGTAATAAATAATAAAATCCACCAATCTAAACAAAAAAAAATGGAATAACAGTCAAGACTCTTCTTCGTAGTAAATAGGAATTGATCACAATCAATTTGTGAGAAATAATCCAAGAGTAGCTCGTTAGAGCAGACGTTCAGCAGGTGGCTCAAGAAGTTTAAGCAGAGTTACTAAACGATCTTTGTTCGGCTAGAAATTTGAATTCAGCAGTAAATCAAGTCAAATATGGCCATGAAAGCCACTCAGTCTCCAGCAATCCTGCACGATTACCATAATGCTAAATTTCATTTGAAAAAATGTAAAATTTGCGAGTTTGGTCCAGAAAAAAAATCATAGCTCCCCAGCGTGAGAACAACAGCCCCTCAAAGCATACTACGTAGACCGACATGCACGCGTAGCACTCGAGTGTGGCTCAGCAGTAATCCTGCCTTCTTGCGCACATCGTAAAGCACTCCCAAGACACGAAGAACTACGTCCTAGGAGCCACAAAAATTACAGTATTGCGAAACAGCATTCGCGGGCCCCCAGTCTACGTAGCGAGCAAAGATGCGCATTTGTCTACAGTACCTTTTTGCACCCAGAAAATTTGAAAGTTTAAAATTTTACAAAATTACTTTATCTCACACAGAACTATACCGCTGCACTTTTTCATCATTTCCAATAAAAGAACACGATACAATACGCTAAACCCACAACAATAAAAATCTGACCTAGCACCGTTACATGATTTCAATCTACTCCTCAGAACTGATTACTTATTTGTGGTGACTAGTTGCAACTGTTATCAATAAAAAACGGCCCATCAAAAATTGACGCAAATATTTTCATCACTGCCGAAAATGTAAAACTAACACAGTGAAATAACTTTTTCCAATAACTCAGACCGACCAACGTACCAATAACGCATGTTACTTCGAACAAATAAATCCCGTAATCAATAGTACCCACTCGACTCGCCAGTTCTATAACGCCAAAATTACACATTTCTTGCACTGAAAAAGCACGGCAGCAGGCCGAACAACTAGACATAGAACTGTCCAACACATTTCTACGGCGATAGATCAGCTTCGCTCAATGGATTGAAATTTTCGAAACGACAACCCGTTCCCTTGCACAATAATGTCGGCCTTTTAGTCAAAACGCATGAAACCCTGGCACAAATGCCAAAATTGAGAACTCAGAACTTCAAACGGCCTATCAGGAACTGATGCACATGTTTTTACCAATGCCGAAAATTCAAAAAGTAACACAGTGAAATAACTTTTTCCATTAACTCAGACCAAAAAATCTTAAAATTAAGAAGGGAGCAAAGAAGCGTAACCAACTCACATGTGTCGATGGTGCGGCTGTGGATGCGAAGCTGTTTCTTGACCGTCTTCAGCGGGTCGAGCCACCTCTGCGCAGTGGGCCATACTTCGTTAACACGTTGCTTGCGGTACGACCCATCGATGGGTCGTTTGAAAAATTTCAACAATCTCTTAAAATTATTGCCATTTAATGGAAACACTTTATGTTTGGAATTTATAAAATTCCTAACAATTTTTTAATTTTAATTTGAATAGAACATTGAACTTTAGTTTAACTCATCGCAGTCAACATGTTAATTAAGACAGTAAATAATTCGTTGATACAATAACTCGTGAAGACTTCGTTCGTAGTTAGGAAACTGAATGCTCTATGTAATCAAGCAGGCGCACCAACAACGGAGTCATGAACATGCCGAAAACAGGGTAGCTAGACTGACCATTTTTAGCAAAAATTTACATTCAGTTGCCAAAACCACTCATTATCTGGTCACCCTGAAAATGTTTCCTGATGATGATAATAAATGGTCTGCGTGGAAAAATTTTAATATCAAATGCGAATTTGATCAATTAGGAGAGCAAAATGTAGATATGAAGCACGAAAAGGAGCATTATAGGAAGACTTAAGACAAAAAGGTGTGAAATCGTGTGAATACGCAGGCTAAGTTCTCCGCAGAGAGTAAAATACCAGTAAAAACTCGACTGTTAACCTTCATCACGCAGAAAACTAACCAGTTCCAACTTCGTGAACACTTGCACAAACATTTGCAAGTAATGAATCGCAAACTTGAAAATTGCACTCTAACGTTACAGTAAATTTCTGGGGAGAGTTCTTCAATGAACGAGGATACGTTATTTTCCAACCAGGTCTTATGCTACTTTTACCCTACAATTCTAATACCTCAACCAAGAATACCTTCTACACTTTTGGAATTATTTAGATAGATAAACTACAACTAAATTATCCACTAATTTCAGTTTCATAGTAAGCTTATAGTTTTAAATTCAAGTACCCAATGGATATGAACTACACTGAAGAATTCTTAATAGCAGGATCATAGAAGCCAGCAGTGAAATCAGCGGCAAAGAAATTCCAGACGCGTATTTTCGCTTCTTTCTTACTTGAACATTGCATGAGTTGATCTTTAGCTGATTTGAACTTGTAAGTTGAAAAACACACTAAGGTGAAATAGTTAGTAGTTCCCAATCCCTCGAAGAAATGATTCTTCATTTACTGGTTGCAATGAAAGGTAAATACCACATATGTACAGAGACACCTTCCACTATTATTATAACGGACTAAGATGCCTTAGCCACAATGAAAACAATCTCACGTGAGCGAAAAAAGGGACCACTTAGTTTAGCCTGTAGGAAACAGGGGAATCTATGCACAAGGTGCTCGCATACAGGCACAGCGCATAAAATCAGCAAGTTAATCGGAAGAAGAAGACAAAACCAAGAAGAGACAGTGACGAGGGCATGAAAACCGACAGAAACGAAATGGGTGGGAAAAACAAAAGTCCCGAAAGCCTATCTGGAGCTGATGATCTTATATGTACCCTCCTGGAGGCACCAGTCATTGCACAAGATAGACGAACAAACCTAATTACCCTGACCCTATTTCTTATTCTCTGGTCCTTAAAGGCATGGACACCATACTACTAAACGTCATATAAGTACACACCAAATAATCAGCCGCAATGTAATCACATAATATGCTTGGACACCATACAATTTAACATAACAAAATAATGCCACAGACATAATTAGACATCATAATCAAGCTGTCTAAGTTTGACAAAGTCTCGAGATAGCCAAGAGAAAAACATCGATTCTCCATTTAATATAAATATCAAAGTAAAGGTTTTCAATAGCATAGTTCTGAAGAAAACATAGGTACTAAGTTCAAGAATTAACCTCCAACGCCTCAACTACGTGCTCTCGAAAGTTGTGTACAGAAAAGATGATCCTTGCAGGAGTTAATTTCCTTCAAGTTCTAGGCAGAAAACCTACCTACAGAATGGCATGCTATCTAAACGATATATTTCTACTGTAATTTGTAGCATCTTTAAAAGCTCATTCAAATCTAAAAATCTCAGAAGTTTGCGACAAAGGAAACACTTTATTGATGAGGCTCATCACTCGGACAAATTTGATTAAATGAGAAGGTTCAACAAATAAATATATCAACAGACACCAATTTAAGACGAGAACAAAAAAAAATCAAGTCGCCGCTCAGTCGTACTAGTTACAAACATAAAATTGTTCAACAGCCCAAAAATCCCGACAGGCCTGAGAAACGAAGAGCTGAACAAACATTACCCAACCAGTGGTGTAAACACCGAAATATCGAGACACGAGTAACATCAACGCCAACAAACAAAATGTTCAAATATAAACGCACACAAACAAGTACAGAGAGAAAGAGAGGTAAGAAGCGAAGCAAGCCCCACAAGACGAAACAACACAAGCAGCAGCAGCGAGACCGAGTGAGAGTATCTGTGCGGCTCAATTTATATCAGTTAGTCGTCCCTCGTGCACTGCCTCGCCTCACGCACACACGCTCTCACCTAGTGTGTTGTGTCGTGCACGCACACACGCTCTCACCTAGTGTGTTGTGTCGTGCACGCACACACGCTCTCACCTAGTGTGTTGTGTCGTGCACGCACACACGATCTCACCTAGTGTGTTGTGTCGTGCACGCACACACGCTCTCACCTAGTGTGCTGTGTCGTGCACGCACACACGCTCTCACCTAGTGTGCTGTGTCGTGCACGCACACACGCTCTCACCTAGTGTGTTGTGTCGAGCACGCACACACGCTCTCACCTAGTGTGTTGTGTCGTGCACGCACACACGCTCTCACCTAGTGTGTTGTGTCGTGCACGCACACACGCTCTCACCTAGTGTGTTGTGTCGTGCACGCACACACGCTCTCACCTAGTGTTATGTCTTGTACACACACATAAATATACAACAATTTTCGATTCCACACCTCGACCTAACGCTGCAGAGAAATAAGCACACGCGGGTTTTGAGCTAATGCAGAGGAGCGACTCGAATGCGGGCGCTACCGTGAGCTATTACCTCTGTTGTCACCAAGGACTTGCTCGGTCATTTTACGACGACGCCGCCTCAAACACATGATACTTTTTGTCTTGGAAGAGTCACCACAGAAATGACTGAGCAAACCTGACAGTCGAAACAGCCCAATTTTATGCCCTCCTTACAACAGACTGCACAGTCGCCGTGCGTCCTCCCTCATGCACAACGCTTTCGAGTCCAACGACTCGCGGTCATCACGAGACGTGGGAATAAAAGCTTCTGCAGTCCGTGGAGTTAACAGCAAGTGAACTGCGTCACTTCAGCGGGCATAACGCCTCACCCAAATTACGAACTTCACACAAGCGTAACTTCGTTCGCAAAACTGCGTGAACTTTCGGCATTGTTGTGAGCTTTTCGCACGCCTCGAGCAGTAAACGGCGAGACAGCTGGCGAGGGAAATGTTCGCCTCCTGAGGCAGCAGCCCTCGTGTTGCGAGTAGCTCTGGCGCATGTGCGAACTTATGACGCATTACACGGTTAGACGTGGCGCATCGCATTTGATGCTTTTCAACGGACATCATCATCATATAAAAATTCTACATGAGCATCAGTTACGTTTCTGCACGCTGTAGCTGTTGATAGGGTTCCTTCTCACAAGTGTTAACCCTTTAACGTCTGTATTTTTGTACTGGTATTACCGTTATCACAACCACCATCATCAAACTGGTACCGGCATCATATGGTCACCGACATCACAACGAGGAAGTGACTGCCCCTCAACAATGAACTTTGAAGAACACATTAGGACACAAATTTCACACGGAATAAAGTATTCAGAGCTGTTTACGAAAGTGGATTTTGAAATCCACTTAGACGGTAAAGAGGTCAGCCTTCCCTTGGTGCATTGAGGGAAAACGCAGCACGGTACCCGTCCTGATCACGAGATGATGAACAGCTTTATTGTGGCATCTGCGCCACGTGTTGCTCCTTTAATGAGCGCTCCTACCACGCCCGGCACCGCTCACAGCCCTACCACCTGACGGCTACGCCTACATGCGTTAGCGCACTCAAGTCGTGTGTTAAATACGCAGTAAAGATGAGGGTGCGATGCGCGCACGATGATGGTTATTGCTACGATTGGGTAATTCGAGTCAGAGGTTATTAATTTCCTCGTTAAATGAATAATTCGTGTACCTTTACGAGGTAACGCAATTTCGCTCATGCTCTAACGGGAACGCTAATTTGGGACGCAAATTTGGCAAGCCCAGTCAGTCATCCGCAAAACAGCGTCGAGTTCTTTATTTTTACAAATCCATTCGTTGAAAAGAAATGCAGTTCACAAACGGTTTGCTAAATGCGTCTTATATTCTGTATGCAACAACATAGCGGCCACTCTCGTTGAAGGTCAAATATGTTGACGTTATATAAAGAGTAACAAAGAAATATCACAAACGAGCGGTTACTGAAACCAAAGTTCTACAATTCCGAAGAATGGCTATCAAAACTCCCATCCACACATAAGCGTGGTTCTAAAAACTATAGTGCCCTTCCATGCAGGAAGGCGCCTAATAAAACAAGCGCTGTTGTGGTTTCCCCACAACCACCAACATAACATACATAACATGAACGCTACCAGAACGCTACATGAACGTCTGGCCTCTTATGCCTCAAGAAGATCCGCAACAATCACTCATAAAAAATATGTCCTCATCAAACATCAAAGCATTTTTTCGATCAGTTCTACAATCCAACAGAAAGCATACTGTGAACATTCAATATGAAGAACGCTGTCATCGTAGCTCATGATCATGGCAGGAACGCCGACGTTGCCCCTATTCTTGGAGCTGATTAAAATCCTACCATCGCTCTCCTTCTACACGCCTCGTCTCTATACTAACTACGTGGCGGCGCTCAGGTCCGGATGCTATTCCAATCCTAAAAAATATTCCTACGCTTTGTACCTGGGTCATTAATAATTATTCTCAAATTATTAAAATCAAGTGTATGATTCACTTTCCAAATAACCAGAATCACAGATATTTCAACCTGGTCATTTCTAATTGTTTTCGAATTATCAAGATCAAATGAAGGATTTACTTTCTCAACAATTTAACCAGAATTATAGACATTTCCAATAGTTTATCAGTTAATTCATTTAATTTGACACATTTTACTTCTAGCATCGATACCACGTTGTGACGCGTTTGTTCCTCAGTCGCACATGGAAAGGCTAAACTTAGCTTGGGTACGGCATTTACTCGCGAGGAGGCTGTTACTACGCTCGCACATGAGAAGTTTTTTTCAGGGACCATCACAACTTTGTGCGATGATCTCACACTCTCTTAACGTGGATTTAAATCTGTGAAACTGAGAACTGTATGTTTAGCTCAAGCATCCCCGATTTATATAAATATTCTTCGAGTTTTTCATTTTGAGGGTAGGAAGACCAATCTCACCATAACCGCATCTAATTACATTACATTCAATGTTACCATGTCTACCACACATCACCAACGCCATTTCGGAATAAGTGAGATACGGGTGGCCAATTCTACCACATTGTTTGATCACGCTATTTTCTCAACAGCTTTTTTGATGCACTATCGTGACAGTGGTTCGTCTAATTCGATAATAAAATAAGTATTCTTTTGTGCCGGAAATTATCTTTTCAATGCTGAGAAGAAAGGAAGATAAGGAGAAGTAAAAAATCATAAAGTATTATCAACGAAATTGAATATGCAGGAATAAATTATTCCCTTGGAAATACGGCTATACTAATATATTAAAAAAGCTTGCCGAAATACGTTTTCCGACCACGTCCTTCATAAAGTGAAGTATCTGATTACATAATGTGAATTGTCCCGATTTAACACTTTGACCGCATTTGGTTAAACTCAAATTTAATAATCAACGAAAATTTTAAGTCAATTGTAGTTCGCAATTTGTTAAATGGCAAACATCAACAGGACCGTGCCTTCATTTAATTTTCATTCAGTATTTATAAAAATTGAGTTAGTGACTGCAGGTCAATCAGTGGCATTATGAAAATTACCTCCGTGGCTATCTGTGGCACACGTTGCTGTCCAAGTGTTAAGACTGGTGGCAGCTCATACCAAATGTCTCCTTGAAATGATTCATGGAAGAACGTCATTCGAGTCTTGGAAAGAAACACGTAACATCTTGGGGACCGCATCGGTGGACACGATACACCCAAAAATAGTACCCTCATCTATAAATGCGGTACATACACCCAAAAATAGTACCCTCATCTATAAATGGATGGTAACAACAGCCGGTCAACGCAACAAATATGCACAACACGCAACGACTCTCCTGAAGCGAACTCCACACGAATAATAATAGTACGGACAGCAGCGCTACACGCACCACCATGTGCGAGACGGTCTGCGAGATTCTGGACTGCGGGTGTTTAATTGCAGCAAGCTGAACGCAGAAAAACTTTACTTGTACGTACGCGCATTGAAACTGTTAACGCCCCGCTAGCACGCACAGGCAAACATGGCCCACAGTGCTAATCGCAAGTTACAAATCAACACATTCAATGACAGGTGTAGCAACACGCGCCACGTGTCTCCAAATCACTTTGAATGTTTCAAGCGCATATATATTTAATCAAAACAGTTCACCACACTGATGAATGACGCTTCTTTCAGTGACATGGACTCCCATACACAATCACGGAGGAGCAGAAAATTTCTTAATCACTTAGAAAAAGACGGCAAAATCTTACTTAGCAGCGACGCTTTACTTCCAGTGAGGGCCTCCAGCAGCGAGGACAGTCCTAGAGTAAAACGAGACCTTCGAACTGCAGTACTAAACAGCAATATGTTAACCACGGTAGAGGAAACAAGGTAAGGTCATTTTTATGGGGGAGAATACACTTTCTCTTGTTTGGTTAACCAACAGAACGGCTTCATTTAAGACAGACTTTCTGACGTCACCATTGCGCTATGTCATTAAGCCAATAGTGATATCAGATTTGGGGCTAGCAGTGTTGTCAGCTGCAATCTGAACGCTGCTATTGGTTCATTATAGAGACGTCAGCATTGGCACACGGTTGACGAAAAAGACTGGTTTGATTTTTTATTCTTCTATTTTTTTTCAGAGTGCAGACTAATTAAGTATCAAACAAATACCGCAGCTGTTTTTGTTCAGAGTAACTACCAATGAGAAGAAATGAATTATAGTTTCAAGCTAAAGGTAAGATCTCAATTTTCCTATCGAACAACTACTAGAAAAAAAGAACTGCATAAGTTCAAACAAGAAGTAAAATAACTCAATTTAAGTTCCGAACAGCTAGTAGCAAGAATACGTGGTTGCACTCAAAAGAACGGTATAGTACCATTAAAATTAGTAAATACAGCCGATCTGTAAGTTATACACGTATTGCGCGAATAAAAATTAATTCACTATTCAGATAATACCATGCTTGATTGAAGTCATAAAAACCTGAGCTAATTTTTATCCGTACACGTTGATAATACTAGGGTCAATTTTCATCCGTACACGTTGATAATACATGGGTCAATTTGAATCCGTACACGTTGATAATACCTGGGTCAATTTCCATCCCGACACGTTAAGAAAACAAAGGCTAAATTTTCAATCGTACACGTTTCAAATACCCGAGCCAATTTTCAACCGAACACGTTACGAATTCCTGGGCTAATTTTCATTCATACACGTTTAGAATACCTAGGCCACTTTTCAATCATACACATGTAAGAACACCTCGTCCAATTTTCAATCATACACATTTAAGAACACCTCGTCCAATTTTCAAGCATACACATCAAGATTCGTATCAGTTTGACAATTCAAAGTTGGATAAGAGGGGCATGAAGCCAGCACTGACCCGATCAGGCTGGGTGGGCGGGGAGCGCGTGTCCCGGTACTGCAGGCCGAAGTAAGCGCGCTCCAGCAGCTCCAGGTGGGAGAACACCAAGTCCAGCAGCGCCTGACCTTTGGCGTGCTTCTGTACACCGAATGGGGGGAATGGTCAACCGGGGCGTGTGTCTTGGGAACAACAGTGTGTCGTGGTCACCGTGTCTCATGTAGTGCATCACGTGGTCAGTGTGTTTGTCACGTGGTTAGTGTGTTTATCACGTGGTCAGTGTGTGTGTGTCACGTGGTCAACGTGTGTATCACGGGGTCAACGTGTGTATCACGGGGTCAACGTGTGTATCACGGGGTCAGTGGTCAACGTGTGTGTATGATCACGTAAAGGTGACCGTCACCGTGTGTGCACAAATTATTGTATTATTAACGCAAGAATACTTTCAATGAACGACGAAGAAGAATGCTATCTCGAGGACGCGTTTAGCTACAACATAATAAAACCCTACAATGTGGAAGACGAGCTTCGCCACAGTACAAATACAGACGTGCCATTCGAGCAATACAACTCACTTGCATTGCGAGACAATCGTTCAACGTGGGGCCAGCAACCGGCTGGCGGGTTATTTTTATCGGTTCGCCAACTTAATACTCGCCCATAGACACTAAATATCAACTTCATATCAATTTCGTATCGATTCAACTAATACTCAACATCAAATGCAAACGGATTTGTATTGATTCAATTCATGCTGAATATCAAATTTGCATCGAACACAGCAGCGCGTGAGGCCCACAAGAATGTCAAAAGACTCGGTATCGAAACTTCCAAATAAATTGAATAACTGCTTCACCACGGTACATCTTCGTTTCAGCTGTGTCTGAACAAAACTTGCTTGGATCTCACAACTAGTCTTACAACAATGAAACATCAGTTTATGGACTGAAAAATTATCCTTTAGGTCACATGATTCTCTATTAGACATGAGAGATGACACGGTAACACTTGCCTAAATCTAAAAAAATTGTCTTTTTACAATTAAGCAGTAGGCACTAGTCATGCTATGCAAAACTGCCTATCCTGCATATTAGATTAGTTAACTTAATTCAAGTCTCGCAAACCGCCACTAGTACGTACAGAAGAGAGGAAGGATGAAGCATCATTAAGTATGGAGTTAAGGGAACGCAAACTCTATGCACAAGGTTTGTTTCCACACAAGATCCTTCGTGCCTACAAAGAGTAAGTTAAGTAGGAAGGCTACGAAACAGCATTACAGTTGAAGAAGAAAATAGAGGTGCTGAAAAATAGGACAACCGCGATCCAAAAAAGATGGTCTTTTAAAAAACAAAAAAACGTTTTATTTCAACAAGAAGAAGGCCTACATTACTCTCACCTGAGGACTGCACATTTTCCCCCTGGGAGCACTAATTCCCAAAGATACCTATCCTGTAGTTGAAGAAATACGATTCCCTACAAAATATGATTGATATAAAATATCCAGTAACTGAACATGCAAGATTCGCTACAATACATTCGGAGCAAAACTATGGCGTAAATGAAGATACGTGATTCTGTAAAAGATATGAGCCTCAAAAGTCAACACTAGCCAGTAAGTGAAGATACATGATTCAGTACTAGATATCAGTGTCAAAAATAGTGCAGACACATAATTAAATACAAGAGATTTGACTGTCAAAACTATCAAGTACGTGAAGACACACGATTCATAACTAGCTGCACGAGTGTCAAAACCAGCGAGTAAGCGAACACATGTGATTCCGTAGGTAAAAAACAAAAGCGGTGAGACAGCAAGACTCGCCTGGATCTCGAAGACATGAGGGGAGTCATCGAGCAAGACTACCTCGACTCTGATCACATTGAGGGCTCGATGCATCGCCACCTCCGCCGCCCGCACGCCGTACCGCCGGCCGCCACCGCGTCCCACGGCCGCCGCAGGGCTGCCTTCCGCCACCGCCGCCACGTCACCACCACCACCACCCTCCACCATTGCTGCAAAAAATTAGATTAGATGTTAGTTGAAGCCTCCCTAACAGCAAAAAAGCGTTCCAGATTAGATAAGATGTTAATTGAAGCCTTCCTACCGCAAAAAAAAGAAAGTGTTCTAAAGAGAGGCAGGTGGAATGCCATCATTTAGTATGGAGATAAGGGAACGCGGAATCTATGCAGAAGGGGCACACTTCCTTGACAGAAACAGTAAGTTGAGAAATAAGTTTATGAAACAAGATAAAATTTGAAGAAAGTTGTAGGGGCTGAAAAACAGGACAGCAGCGAACCGGAAAAAAAGGTTCGTAACAAAACAAAAAACTATTTCATTTCCACCAAAGGAAGGTCTGCCTAACTTTTAGCTCGGGACCTCACTTGTTCCCCCTGGGAGCGCTAACTCCCACAAGTACAAATTGCATCCCCCTGAGGGGGGCGAACTAACTAAAACGCCACAACTTTAAATAATTCTGCTCGTAATTTGAACTCGCACAAATATTTTTGCGTATGTGCACCCACTTCACAAGAACCGCATCCCTACCAGCGCCCGATCTCACACGGGTGATCTCAGAAAGACCAAAGGTCCGATAATTATTTTCATCACCCGAAAACTGAGAAGACGGAATTGGGTCAGTTATGGCCTGAAACAGCAAATCACACAAAACATTTTAGTGCTCTATTTGAGGTTGAGGTGCTGCAGTAGGCGCCGTGAGCATTGTTGACAAGTCAAAACATCAACAATATGCGCTCCTTGGACCCTCACATAAGACTTCTCTACACCAGCTTTGCAGAGTTGAAAATGAGAAAGAAGACAAGAATTTTGCAACTGCATAAAACCTACTGCAGACTCGTACAGCAAACGCAACTACAGTATAATAACTATGCCAGAGCGATAGCTTCAGAGCTCTAGGAAAATGCTTCGGTTGCGTAAGCAACTGGGCGTATACACAAATATCGCCGGGAGATCCCCTAAAATGTTATATATGCCAGAACACTTATTGCCTACACCCGGATATTCAATTTAAAATTGTACTCCTTCCTAAACACGAAAATTTTGATCAGCATCTACCAAGCAGTTAAACCCGATACCGCACCCCAGCATCACCTCTACAGCACATTGATCCCGACCATAAAGATCCGTGCTGTCACAAGCACGCAATATAAGAAAAACGGCATATAGCAGCGCATCAAGTCCCTTCGGTTGCAAATCATGCAACGGATGTTGCTAATTAGTGCCAGCAACATCTTGCGACACTGACGCTTCCTGCACCATCTGCATGCCACGTCGCAATGAATCCATGTCTGCGAGACCAAACGACCTGTTCTGTATTGGAATGCTTTCCTACCACTACAGTTATTTCACGCTTGTGTTCTCGCATGTGATACATACCTGGCAAAACGAAGTGTGAATGATACGGTAAAATATTTGTGTTTAAGCAGGTGATAAATACCTGGTACTACGAAGCGTGAATGACACGATATAATATTTTTGTTGAGCAGGTGATAAATGCCTGGCACTTTAAAGCATAATTGATGTGGTTAAATATTTGCGTTCTTGTACTTAAAAAATTATTGGTGCTGAAAAAGATATTGATTAATTATAAGAGAGTTTTAGCATCTCTTTACCACGACAAAGGTGTTCAAAGAGAGGAAGGATGAAGGCACCATTTAGTTTGGAGTTAAGGGAACGTGGATTCTATGCACAAGGTGCACAGAAACAATGAGCTAAGCAAGAAGTTCGTGAAACAAGAAAAAAATTGATGAAGAAAGTAGTAGGTGCTGAAAAACAGGACAGCACCGAACCGAAAAAAGATGGTCCGTGACAAACCAAAAAAACTATTCTATTTAAACAAAAAGAAGGCCTACCTAACATTTAGCTCGGAACCTCGCATAATTCCCCCGGGAACGCTAATTCCCATAGATACAATGGTTGTATCCCCCTGAGGGGACTCAGAAGCATAACTAACACGGTTAAATATACGTGACGAAACTACATTCGGAGACACATAATGTACCAATTTCGTTGAGCGTAAAGTAGTCACCGTAAGCTAACCGCATGAAGTGCTGCAACAGCCTAGCACCCGCCAAGCGATGATCTAGACCAGCAATTCTCAACCTTTCCTCCATCATTGACCTCCTCGACTTTATGTGTCTCCATTTGCCCCCTACTCCAAAACAAAACACACACACACTTTCTTTAATTTTTTCTCTCTCTCTCTCGTTTTACAAAATTAAATTTTATTGAATTACTTTTAACCTTTGAGTACTACAGGGACATGTCAGTCCCGGCTCGAAATTTCCCTCGTTATCAAATACAAAC
>JACJUY010009419.1:13619-33304 GCA_014220935.1 Platorchestia sp. MABIK | reverse complement strand
ATTTCGTGCATCAGTTAAGTGCTCTGCCCTAAATTTCCTTGAACTGTCGAAATGTAAGTAAACTTTAAAACCTTATTCTTATTTTTCCGCCGGTTCACCCAAGTCGAATACTCGTAACCTGAACACTCGCAACAGAGCAGTGCTCGCAACAGAGCAGTGCTCGCAACAGAGCAGTGCTCGCAAAAGAGCAGTGCTCGCAACAGAGCAATGCTCGCAACAGAGCAGTGCTCGCAACAGAGCAGTGCTCGCAACAGAGCAGTGCTCGCAACAGAGCAGTGCTCGCAACAGAGCAGTGCTCGCAACAGAGCAGTGCTCGCAATAGAGCTGTGCTCGCAACAGAGCAGTGCTCGCAACAGAGCAGTGCTCGAAAAACAGCTGTGCTCGCAACAGAGCAGTGCTCGCAACAGAGCAGTGCTCTCAACAGAGCTGTGCTCGCAACAGAGCAGTGCTCGCAACAGAGCTGTGCTCGCAACAGAGCTGTGCTCGGACCAAAGCAGTGTTCGCAACAGAGCTGTGCTCGCAACAGAGCAGGGCTCGCAATAGAGCTGTGCTCGCAACAGAACAGTGCTCTCAACAGAGCTGTGCTCGCAACAGAGCAGGGCTCGCAATAGAGCTGTGCTCGCAATAGAGCTGTGCTCGCAACAGAGCTGTGCTCGCAACAGAACAGTGCTCTCAACAGAGCTGTGCTCGCAACAGAGCAGGGCTCGCAATAGAGCTGTGCTCGCAATAGAGCTGTGCTCGCAACAGAGCAGTGCTCGCAACAGAACAGTGCTCTCAACAGAGCTGTGCTCGCAACAGAGCTGTGCTCGCAACAGAGCAGTGCTCGCAACAGAGCTGTACTCGCAACAGAGCTGTGCTCGCAACAGAGCTGTGCTCGCAACAGAGCTGTGCTGCTCTGTCCTACAAATTAGCAGCATGGCAATACTCCTGCACCGTGGCTGCAGCGCGTGAGCGTGAAATACGTGAATTACGGTACTGTGCATGGAATGTAGACTAGAATATTGGTCCCTGGATCTATGAAGCATGTGATCTCGGCTTCCATACCTTTTCAACTAATTTTTCAATCCTTTTTTCAGTTTTTACGGAAGATACAACTCAAAAGACTATTCAAATTATATTAACATTTTTTTGAAACTAATTTTGTTTGTATTCAGGGTGTTATCAATTTACCCACTCTAATGTATGTACTTTTAATGTGAATAATCAAAAACAAAATCCTGAAGCATTAGGCAACGAAATCTTTTTTCTTTGCCTTATTTGAGATTTGAAATCTTTAGACTTGTAATATTCTGCTTTGCATTGACAAAATCCTTTGAATATGACCAAACCATTTAGTGCTCTCTCAAATGGTGTTATTCATGTATGTATTTACCCTGCTATCCTTTGTGGCCATATTTTCAATTTATTTCACGACATACTTTTTACAGTCCAACGTTCTGAGGATATTTTCATTAGAACAATGTACGCTCAACGCAAAGTCTATTCTATTTCACGTAGTGAGGCTCTTACGAAAATATTGGCGGCGCCCTTCTTTGTTGTGGGTCACCGTGGCAGAGTTGTTAGAGCGCGCCCTTCACGGGAAGGTGTCGGCAGTTCGAATCCCAGCAGTGCCGCCCTGTGATTTATCCCAGTTGGGAAAAGGGAGAACTCAGCCACAATTCCCCACTCTACCCAGGTGTCGGAAAAGGGTACCGGCTTGGCCGGGGGTAACCGTCATTGCGTCTTAATGTTAGTTATAAGCCATTTGAACAACCAATGTACAGGATGATATGTATCAGGCTTGGGTGAAATAAAATTAAACATCCTTGCGAGCGATCTCTTTCGTCTGTGAGCGATGGCGCTCGTCTGACTTGTGTGTTGTGGCCTGTACGTGTCAACATCAGGCAACGCTAGTTGACCGATGCTAATTAATTGTACGCCAACACTGTCCAACGTATGTCAACATCTGTCAACACCTATGAACGCTAGATAGCATCTGTCAGCACTTATCAACACCTGTCAACGCTTATCAGCACCTGTCAATGCTTACTAACATCTGTCAATACTGTCAAGCTGGTCAACATTAGAGTCGACTTCTGATGAACTTTCTTTCATCAAGTAATAATTTCTTTTCATCAAATTTTCACATTTCCTAAAAGGCCAAGAGATTCGGAAAGCAAGTAAATTAATGTTGTTTTTGTGAGAAAATACGTAAACTAACATTATTTTTTCTATTGAAAAAATGTACCAGCCCCAAATAAAGCTAATTTCTTTGATAAATTAAGCTACATTAGCAGTTAGCTAGCGCTTTCAGGGAGTAATTAAGCCAAAATGTAATCAAACAAATTTAAAACTCGTCATAAATATTTTACTTTGTGTAGTGAGGACCAGCAATAATGCAGTTCAGGCATCACAACTCAATTCCCAAACTGCAAAGCTAATCACATTGACTCGATTTGCTAGCTGCCCATCGCCACGGAGAGCGCAGTCCCCCTTGATTGAACTGTCGAAATTTTGTCAACCGTCGGGATGCGGGGTTTTGTTGCGCTCGAAATGGCTGCGCGCTTTTGTCTTCTGCTGCGCCTCGCGTCTCGAGAGCAATGTTGACTTCGAGTTGCCTGTTGACTTCATTTGCGAGTTGATTGACTTGCTTGTTGACTTTGATTTGAGAGTTGACTGACCTGGGAACACACCACATCACAGGCTGGCCCACTTGAGAACTCAGGACCACAACACAGGCTGGCCCACTTAAGAACACACCACAACACAGGCTGGCCCACTTGAGAACTCAGGACCACAACACAGGCTGGCCCACTTGAGAGCACACCACAACACAGGCTGGCCCACTTGAGAACTCAGGNACCACAACACAGGCTGGCCCACTTGAGAACGCAGGACCACAACACAGGCTGGCCCACTTGAGAACGCAGTACCACAACACAGGCTGGCCCACTTGAGAACGCAGGACCACAACACAGGCTGGCCCACTTGAGAACACAGCACCACAACACAGGCTGGCGCACTTGAGAACGCAGGACCACAACACAGGCTGGCCCACTTGAGAACGCAGTACCACAACACAGGCTGGCCCACTTGAGAACACAGCACCACAACACAGGTAATGTAAGAACGTATCATAACTTCAGTACTCACGTGCGCTGCTCGTGCTGCTGCTGACTGCTGACTACGCTGACACTGCTGCTCCTGCTGAGGCTGCGGTCTCTGCTGCTCTGTGCTGACTCTGCAGCCGTCAGCCGCTGCTGCAGCTCTGACTCGGACTGACGCAGCTGACGAACCTGGACAAACATTGCGAGTTAGCCTGAATATTCGATTTTAACGTAAAAACTCCCTTGATTTCCATGCCCAAGTAAAA
Organism: Platorchestia sp. MABIK; assembly: GCA_014220935.1. Classification (NCBI taxonomy): domain Eukaryota; kingdom Metazoa; phylum Arthropoda; class Malacostraca; order Amphipoda; family Talitridae; genus Platorchestia; species Platorchestia sp. MABIK. Next base: position 29,952 of record JACJUY010009419.1, on the reverse strand, counting down.
GCAATTTCAGATTAGTCACCTAGGTTTGCTTTAAAAAAATTAGTGGAGAATTATTCTTCAGAGATTTTGAAGAATCATTCTTCTGATTCAGATAATTTTTCAGATCTATTTTTAGCATTCACTTATCTACTGAATACCAATGCGTGAGGCGTGAAGTCAGCTCCTCATGGTAATGATGTCCACGTGTCATAAGAAATGAGGAAACACTGAGTAAAATGATCACAATTTGCACTATTTATTGCCGGTTTTCATTTTGAAATGAAAGTCTAAAGGGTTTTTGAAATTATTCTATTGTATTTCCCAGTGTTAATTTATATTCATGAAAAATCACTAACCTGTGTTCAGCTACACTTCCCTTTTCCATTTTCCCTGGTATTTCATTATTTTCAGTTGAGGCATTTCCTTTACTTTACCTCATTGTTTTCACACGCTCAATTTTCCCGTTTTTCCTCAACCCTAAAATCTCATTACATTTTTCACCTCAACTTTACAATACACCTTCTTTCCCTAATCCTTCAATTTTATCCTTCCTTCAACTTTGTCCTTCTCTCTCTTTCCTTTATCCTTTATCCTTCAAGTTTATCTTTCCTTCAACTTTATGCACTCACCTTCTTTTTAAATTCTTCATTGAGTCTCTTAGCCTCCACCTCTGTCTTCTGAGTCGCGGCGAGCTCCTTCTTGAGGTCGCTCTCAGCGCGACGATGTGCCTCCTTCGCTCGCTCCATCTGGGCACGATAATCAAACGCTGTTAATTGCATCACAAATTACACAACAAATCCATGACAAATTAGACAACCGAAAAATTACGCAATAAATAAATAATAAGTTACACAACAAATTACAAACACATGCTAGCCGTGCCAACACAAAAGGTTTACCTAACACCTAAATAAAGAATACTATCCTTCTCATGTTCCTTAAACAACTCAACGATGACGCATCAGGTGATGAGTGTAGTCGGTAAAGCATTCCTCAATGCAGAATTTTCCTCTTTAGGAACACAACAAACAGAAAGAATAAATTAAAATTAGATGGCTGGTACATTTTTTTGAAACGTGTTTTCGCGTTTTTATGAGGGACAACTTGAGGCCACGTGCGTGGAGAAGTAAGATGCCGCTTTGAATAAGAATGAATTTTACAGATGATCTGAATTCAGGGTTCAGAAAAGAAAAATATTTTTTAATAATGAATATGTTTATTAACGATGTCATACTCTACATCACTGAAACAAATGTTATCAATGTTAAATTCTGTGTAAAATATCAGCGGCCCAAAGTCAGTAAAAGTTTCAATTTATGTCTTAAAGAAAAATTAGAATATATTTTTAAGCTGACGTACACCACAATCGTCACCCAGAAGCGTTTCATGTCGCAGTAATCTCAAAAATATAAAATTTTGCGGTGCCAGAAGCATCACTTCAAGTCTAAAGAGCGGACAACATTTCAACATGACAGGCCGAGTCATGAAACCATCGTTTCAATAATGAATTAAAAGATTGCAACAATTTCATTCTACAGGTTCAGCTGTATAATATTGTCCTAGCATCGACTGATTAAACTTTTTAAGCACAGAATTACAAGTCCGACACGGTGGTCGTTCGTATTGACATCAGAGCTAAAACGCACGAATTCGTCTGCTGGAAAATTATGCAATTGGTAAGTAAAATTACGGTCACATGCTCACACCGCTCCTGCAACACACAACTTCATTCCTTACACGCCGTGTACTTACGCACTGTACTCATTGTATGTGTTGTGCTCCCCACACTCTACGTGTGCCACTCATGTTGGGCTCACTAAGCACTGCACACCACGCTCACCTCAAGTACTACGCTCATGACGTTTACACTGCACTCACCACACGCTCACCACTTGCGCTGCACTCACCCCCACGCTCACGCTATTCACTCACAAAGCACACTCACATCCTGCGCCGCGTTCTCCTCACTCCGCTTGAGTTTATCCAGCCAAGTCTTCTCAAGCCGAGCCTTCATCTTGGCTTCAGCAGCCTTCACGTCCTTCTCGAGCTGCTCGGAGTGCTCGCGGTCCTGCTCTCTCAGCCTTCTGTTCAAGCCTTCATTCTCAACCTTCAGCACCTCGACCTCGGAGAGAAGGCTTGCTTGCTCCTCCTTGAAGATAGCTTCGTTTTCCAAGAGTCGCTGCACTTGACTTTCAAGGTTAGCCTTGACTTTCGACTTGAGATTCTCGTGGTTACTTTGAGTGATTTTGTGTCGTTCTGTCTCCTCTCGAAGGTGCCTCTCCAGGGCATCGATCTGGAGGTTGCTTCTATGCTGCAGCTGCTTGCTTCTCTCCTTCTCGTCCTTGAGACTCTTCTCCAAAGTCTTTGCTTCAAGGGCAAGGTTCCTGGTCTCCGTTTCCGCAACTTTTATCCTCATTTTAAGGTTGCTGGCCAGCAAGTCGTAGTCTGATGCCTTCGTCCTCAGTTCCTCCTCCAGCTCCCGCACCCGCGCACCGTCCGCACCTGCTTGTCCCTCCAGCAATACCGCGTTCTGCAAGTTGAAAAACAATGCTAAGAGCATAAATCATCAGCTTGTAATGTCAGTAACACTTGCATGTAATGTCAGCAACGCTCACGCACAGAATGATTGTGTGTTCATTAACGAGTAAACGCCCTCAAAGATTATGATGATTTTGAATTTCTTACTCTTATTTTCCTTTTGCGGTAAAAGTGAATTCTGAGCTACAGTAAATTTCTTTGTACTGATGAATTTTTAACGATTACTCATGACGCAATTCAAAATTTACAAATCATATTTCCAAACACATTGAATTTTAGAAAGAGTAACTCCCGCAATATGCATAAAGTAACTGATGATGTGCGAAGTTAAATCTTCTTTATAAAATCAGATCAAAAGATATTAATGTTCAGTACTCGCAATCACAGCATGAAGGGCACGCTCAAATAAAATTATTTACGCGAGAAAATTTTCCTAATAAATCTCCTCTGATTGAATCTTGTTATAAAATGCATTTTGATTGAAATTGTCAGCAAAAACAATTCACGGCGATGCAAGACAATCAAAAGTCTCACTCGCATCAATTCCCCCGGCGTCCAATTTAGAGAAGGCATCGTTTTTTAGTGGAATAAATATTTTCATGGTCGTTTCTTTACTATTTTTTTAAATCCCTCAGCTTCATAACATATCTCTAGCACAAAAGAACAACTTTAGTTTAACAACTGTGCTCGAACATTCTTGTGCTTGCTAACCACTTCGCAATTTCTGCGAGGTGTTCAGGTCAGAGATAGTTAAATACTGGGAGTAATATCCGTAGAGCTTTCTTGAACTGGGCTTTGATGAAAATTTTCGAAGGGATGCACTCTTATTTTTTGTTCTGTAAAGCTATGCTCGCAAAGCTCTCAATATTTGATATTAGCGCTACTCAGCTTTCATTGAAAGCTGAAGCAATAGTTTGTCATGAAACTTGCGCATTTAAATAACTGATTATGCCCCGAAACATATTTGCCTCGCTGTAAAAACATGGGGATTATTTTTACTTGTAAATTTTTTGGGGGGTTTGAAGTTTTGAACAAATCTACAGCCAGAGAACTTTTAATTGGAATCATTTAGACGAAAGAATATGTAAATTTGTCAATTTAAACATTTACTTTGAAAACGTGAGGGAATTGAAAATTTACGTAAGTGAAATATTTATGTTCTTTAGGGTAAAGAGGTAAAGGAGGACATTTGCGGGCGTTGTATTCGTTTGCGTTCACGCAGCTCTCACGAAATTTTGCAGTTCACGCTCTGCCTTTAATTACATTTTCTACTAATATAACTTCTGCGATGAAGCCTCCACGTAGTTAACTTTACAATTTTCTCCCTCTCGCATCCTTTCTCTCTCTCTCTCTCTTCTTTGCGTTTTTATACCAGTGTTTTTTTCTTAGTTTGCTTTCTTTTCAACGAGCACCATTCTATTAAAGTGTCCAATCCCCATTAGTTCAGTTAGACCTTCTTGGTTTTGCTGCACATCTGTTTTACCCTTTATCAATTGTCTCCTACGATCTTTTTCGTGCACTTTTGTCAGATGGTAATTTCGCTGCCAATAGAACTGCACACCTAACCAATCATCCTACACTAGAAATTCCTCCAATGCCAGCTATTTTTTCAATAACGATCACAAAATTTTATCAAATTGTAAAACTAACAGGAAACCCTTGGGCAATCTCGACAAAAATTAACGCGTTTCCTAAAAACCAAATTGTGAATCACGGCTTGTTGTTGATAACGATTTTCATAGTCGAGAAAACCAGCAGTGACCAGCAAAACTTCCATCACAGTAACTGCACACTTGGACAAGGTGATAAGTGGTGGCAGGTGAAATATCCAATTAGGGCGCACTAATTATGCCAGGTGTTGAGCAATTGTCTCTGATGTTTATTTTAGGACAAATATCCGGAATTTCCACTGTTGAGTAAATGTCGAATTACACCGGCTGCTCTAAGTCTGTCAACTGCTCCAGCTATACCAGCTGCTCCATCTATACCAGCTCCTCCAGGTATACCAGCTGTTCCATCTATTCCAGCTGCTCCAGTGATATCAGCTGCTCCAGTTTTACCAGCTGCTCCATCTATACCAGCTGCTCCAGCTATACCAGCTCCTCCAGGTATACCAGCTGCTCCATCTATACCAGCTCCTCCAGGTATACCAGCTGCTCCAGTTATATCAGCTGAAGCTGAGACTTCTGCTGCTGGCGAGCGGCCGTTAATCAGGAAGACTGAAGTGTGAAATGCAGCAGGTCATTTTCTGGCAAATTATCTGTGATGCTGATAAGGCATCTGTGGTAATGACGCCGGTGTCATGCTGGCCATGTTGCTGTAGTAATTATGCAAGTGTGCTAATGTGCTCTCATTTGTACAGTTGAACTTGAGAGATCCCTGTCATTGTTGTCAACACCAGCTGCTGTGGTTGGTGTTGTTGGTCCATACGTCCCTCATAGTATTAGTGCTGCTGTGTTTCACATGTGCTTTCAGCAATAATTTTTTTCGTACTTTGATTTAAATGTCTGAGCGAAATGCAGTAAATTTTCTTCTGAAATTGCACGCATGAAGAACTCCCGCCGCTCTGATTACAATGCGGCTCGTAATTTTAATTTCCCATTAATATTTTCCTCAGGAGTTCAGCACCGCAGTTATCAGAGCGCGCGAGCTGTGGAATGGAGCAGACGGGCGTTCTGCCAGCAAAGCAAAACTCACTTACAGCGTGGCCGCAAAACTAAGGCTTTGATACGTAATGACATGAGCAGTTATTAAAAAATTATTCATGTGAGGCTTCCATCATTGTAAAGAAGAGTGTCTCATAAATAAATTGATTAATGCTTCAGGAACGGAATTCGCTTACATACACCAACTCTGGACATACACCAACTCTGGACATACACCAACTCTGGACATACACCAACTCTGGACATACGCCAACTTCGAAAATACACCAACTCTGGACATACACCAACTCTGAGCGCAATGTCGGGCAACATTTTCACGCAAAACTAAGGTACAACAAGCTTTCGATCACGAAGCTCCATTTTTTGGCTACCGAACTCATTATCCATCAAATGAACTCATGAAAAAGATAATTACAAGGCGCGCTTCGAGCGCCAACATTTAGTGGTATTTTCCATCGACACGTATAACACTGAACAAAAATACCATTTAGGAGGGTTAAAATCGAAAATATGAAGTGACCGCGAAAAGCGTATTGTGGAAATTAAGCGTCCTATGTAGATGAGATGACTGGCAAACTGGCAGGTGAGTTGTAGGTTGTCTTCCAGTCACTGGATAGAGATAAATGTTCAGTGTAGGTCGAGCAGGATTTCGTTGTGTCAGGATGGGGTCCCTATCAGGTGATAGATCGTCATACAAGTAACGTGCCCTGGTACCATTACCGAGCATGTTATGCGTGTCACACAGGCAAAGACAGTAACGTGACGGATTGATCATCCGTAAGAAAAAATGCCAGTTCCGTCAGTCCGTCAGTGAAACTCAAAGCACCTCAGAACAAGGGAGACGTGAACTGATACAGTTGGATTGCTGAAAAATTTACAACTCGGTGAAAAGACTGAAAGCACGCTTTTCACGTATTAGCAAATTTAGGCCAGTAAGCACTTGTACACAGTAGACAAAATATCATGATAACTGAATCCGAGATCCAATTTTCGATCCAAATGGCAACAAAAATTCCCGATAAAAAGTTTGTTGCTTCGTTCGCAGCCAACTTTTCCTCCTGCGCCCTTTGCCTGGCTAGTGAGACGATGCAATTGTTTTTGACTTGTGCAGTACATTGACTGGCATATTGTTCATATAAACCAGCATGAAGTATTTGCCACACATGCGTTACACACGCATACTACATATGCCACACAGATATCACCCAAGTAATACAATAGTTCCACACAAGTACCGCACAAGTGTAACACAGAAATCACTAAGACATCACACGATTCCATATTAAACCATGTAACAAGCTGGCCTTAAGCCCTGCATAACCAATCAAATTCTGAACATGAGAACGTGTCAGATATCTTGATGTATGTACCAGGAACCCTGAAGTACCTGTCAGGTACGTTCCAGGTACCCTGAAGTACCTGTCAGGTACGTACCAGGTACCCTGAAGTACTTGCCAGTTACGTACCAGGTACCAGAAAGTACGTGTCAGGAATGTACCAGGTACCCGAAAGTACGTGTCAGGAACGTACCAGGCACCCTGAGATACTTGTCAAGTACTCGCCAGGTGCCAGCGAGACGCGAGTCAGACGCCCAGCAGAGATCGCATTTCACAACCTCTGCGAGATATGGCTCGACGTGCGAGGTTGGCCGACTTAAGTCGCTTTAAGAAACGGAAGTGCGGTGCAAAGTAAAATTGTAATTCAAGATTGTTAATTAGCTTCTCAAGTGAGCCTGGAGCGTTCCTGCTCTTCCCACTGCTAATGAGGCCCTCAAGGAGACTTTGATTTGACCCTCGCTTGTGTCCTCCGGCTCAGCAAGCTCACGCCCTCCTCCCTTATTTTCTTCCCTTGCCGCTAACTTTGCTCTCGTGTTTGAAAACTTGCCAATTTTACGGCGAGTCTCAAGCTGGAAATTAATAATGCCTTTATGCCCCTCATGAAAAGGTAATGTAGCGTCTAATTAAATACTTTTAGAGCTTCGTTTCATCGTTTTAATGTGTAATCTGCGTGCTCAAGACGCTCTCACGGACACGTGATTCATTTTTTTAAACTTCCCTCGGAAAAGTCTTACTGCTCGAATTTTCGACCCTGGAATAGATAATTGCTCTCAGAAATGCTGCGCTTAAAGAAATATCTGCAATTCTGACTAGCATTAATTACTTAAAACCATTTCCCATGACTCGTTAAAATTCAATTAATTTGTTAAGCCCTGAATTTCCATTCCAAATTTGATGACACAAACTGTTTAAACAATTAGAGGGAACAAAGCTTCGGCTGTGGTCTGATCGGAGATTTCATTTTCGGTAGACAACGGGAGTGGAGAGTTCTGTTGGGCTTCAGTTTACGACTTTTTATTTAGCCAAGTTAGCTATAACTTGATTGCTCGTCCAGCAGTAACCACAACATTTTTCTTGCAGGATTGATGCTTATTGTTTTTGTTTTGAGCAAATATTTGCTGTATATTTTTGAACTGCGTTTCATTTTTACCCCTGTTTTTGAAGCACATAACTATCGTTGCTTGCAACTTTTCTCAAATTAACATTAAAACTATCACTGTTGCATGCGTTCTTACTCATGGCAGACAAGTCCCTAGTTTCGTGTAAATTGCTTTAGAGGTGACTATATTTGACGCCACAGATCCACGCAGTTTTGAGAAGCAATATATCAACATATATGTAATTCTACACCATCCCTCTAAATTATCTTCAGTTGGACAAAACTGGAGACTGACATTATTCCCAACAATTTTCAGCTCGATAAAGCACCAACATTCTACCAAAGAATAAAACCGCTGAGACACAAAGAGCCCACACTCGACCTCTTAGAAAGTAGGCTTGTGTGAGACGCAACACAACACAATAGCTCTTGCCACTCATCCTCTACGGTATTTGTGGTGAGATTCTGTTCATTGTAATTTTTTTGCTATTACCAAGCACACATTCGACGGTGACCAAGTGTCCCCGTACTTCATACGCACATTTACGCATGAGTTTTTCTCTCGTAACCACGACAGTGTGTGCGCTATACATTGAATATTCTCTGTCTTCATGATGGCACCTCAGAATCCTGGAAAATTCCAATGTAATTCACTCAATTCAAGTTTGGGTTTTGTTTCGAGTTATTCAATTTAAGGAAGAATTTCTTGGGCATTTCAATATTCAGGAAGATCGTTTCTTCCCTGAAATTACTAAACAGGATCATATCAAGCTCATACTTATACTTTTGTTGGAATACATAAATCAATTTCATGGATCGATGTCAAGTATTGTCCGTATAATTTTTCACATCCTCATTGAGCCAACACAGAGCACTACTTTTTGATATCAGAATAAATGATCAATTAGAATAAATTTAATGGGTCTCTTCCCGCGAGTTGAATCAATGGCAGACTGATAAAATTATGAGAAACCAACTTTCATGAAAGTCGATATCCTTTAGTTGTGTTCCCAAGACACACTCTCAGGGTGGACGATATTCTTTAAGAATTAAGCACTCCGAAACTCATTATCCTCATTGAAGCTCTTCAACCACATAACCCTTCAAAAGATCCATGAAGCTCTTGAAATGAATTCTAACGCTGAATTTTTTCGAATAAGTTCAATGAATAGACAAATCTTTGATGAAATCTTCTCAAGTCCAGGTAGCACACACCAGCTCAGAATAAAATCTTTTCAGTTCACCTCTTTGAAGTTTCCTACTTCCCTAACTCCCCTCCTTGGAGTCTCCTTCCCTAACTCACCTCCTTGGAGTCTCCTTCCCTAACTCACCTCCTCTTTAAGCCTGAGAATTTCGGCTTGCAGGTTGTCCTCGACTGCATCCCACTGAGTCTTCCACTCGGCCACCTTGGACTTGAGGCGACTCTCGAACTGCAGCTCCTTGGACTGGATCATGGAGGACAGCAGGTCCGCCTTGTCCTTCAACTCCTGAGTCTTGAGCTCGTGAGACTTGACCGCCGTCCTGCTCGAGACGAGACTGTCCGTCAGCTCACTTGAGACAGTTGAGCCCAATTCAGATTATGGAAAACTTAAACTATGGAAAAAATAGCGAATTTGTTGAGCTCATCAAATCCAAAACCGAAAGGAAAAATTTAATATAAGGAAAAAATTGGGAGTTTGCCGAACTCATTATATCCAAAACCGAAAAGAAAACTGAAAACATAAAAAATCGGGAATCTGCCGAGCTCATTAAATTCAAAATCGACAACGACACGGACAGGCACATGACAGAAGGTCTACCAACTCTGGCAGATCAGTCTTAACGATGTCCTCGTTTGTTGTGCTTGCTTCTCTTCTCTGGGTTGAAATTGATGGCTAAAGTTGATGCGTATGAGGTAAAATCCGTGCAACAATGTGCTTTTAACAGAAAAATTACGCGGGAATATACTGCAGCATTAGAATTTACTGCTGGGCTATGAGGCGAGATGAGTGGAAAACAAAACTAAACGAGAAAATGTAAGTGATTCACATGAATGAAACCGTGAAATTTTGGAGGCTCAAATTCAACCTTGACTTCTCTTTCGTGGCTCGGTTCTTATACATACATTATTACATGCTGTCTTTTTTATATTTTACCTATTTCTCGAGTGGATTCAAATGCTGAAATATTTTCTCCTTTTTTCACTCTGAGCCGGTCATCAAAATTGCAATAAATATGAGTAGTGTTGAGGGGATGCAAATGACATTTGCTTTACTTCCTTTTTTGGTTCCTCCTAAATGATCTCCACTGCTGACCTCAGTTTAGCTAAAGATTGCGTCACCAAAAATTAATTCTATCGAACATCTCCAGGCTGTAAATGAGAAGCCTCAATATTCACTTTGACTTTAAAACAAAGCGTTAACGTAAAGACGAATCGTTTACAACTACATTCTTCATTCCCCCTGTAATTTTCGTATTCAACTCACCTCCACATTTTTACCAAGACGAAACTCATTCAGAATTGTTCAGTGGGGCAAGACAACAAATGTTGCTCTGGTAACACACGAGGGGAAATTTACAGGACGTCCTCACATGTCTGACGCAGCATCAGGCGGGACTGCTTTATTCTGCGCAATAAACGGCTCGTCGTCGCTGCGCTTCAGGAGCAAACGAATTAGCAGCCACTCATCATAAACGAATAAAAATGAAGCATTGAGGGTAACATAGATTTTAAATACTGAAGGCAATAGAAAATATTTAGCAGATACTGGACTCAAAATATACAAAGCATTCTATAAAAAGGTTAAATGTATGTGAAATTTTAGTAACGAGACGGCTATGACGTGGAACGAACTGGGCGGCTTCTGCTAAAGAAAAGCTTTGTGTGTCTTGCACAAGTGTGAGCCTCCACACCGTGTTGGCGGACGCTCCGAGATGCCAGAAGCTGTTTCAATGTGAGTGAATTCAAGCGCGACATAGTCCATTAGACTGGCCAAATAAGCATGACCCTGCACCGTGCGTCAAATTAGAGCGCTGTAGAGACCGCGAGGGCTGCCTGCAGAACATTAAATCAGAGCTGGTCTGGGAGAGATGGCCCATCTCGGTACACTCGGTGCACACTCACAGAAATGGACGAGTCGCTTTGACTCAGTTAGAGGGCGTGATGTGTGACGCGCACTGCCTCTGTCTTGTTAGCTTGCTCTCCAATGCCAATATTTGACCCATAGCTTCTATAATTGTAATTCTGTGCGAAGAATTGAAGCTTCGATTTATTCTAGTGTTATCCAGGCGCGTAGCAACTGATATTTCTATCTTACGTTTTCATCTATTCGAGCATAAAAATTTTGCTGCATTATACAGTTGAACGACAAAATAGAAAAAAAACACAAGAAGTTTGGGCTAGAAGTAAAACGTGATGGAATAACGAGCCAGAAATTTGAAAGCTGGGAGTTAAAATTTAAATTAAAAGACTAAATTGAGAGTTAAAAACAATGTTTTTGAGTAAGGAATAACAGTAAGAGTTGAAAGTAAGAGTTCTAAAAGGGGCATCTGCAACTAGGCTTAAACCCTACAACATGTAATTACTGAAGAGCTGCAAATTTGCTATGTTCAATTGACCCCTCATCAGCGCAGTCGATGTGAATGCAACGAGTACCAAAAAAGTTTGTTCTCTTTCAAGAAGATGTCAAGTTATAACAGAAGACTATGTTTATCCCTTCTCTGTGCGCTCTAGCGGAGTATCTCCTGCATAGCTCATGTCTCAGCGCCGCCTATCTCTCGCTGAGTTCGGTAGGCTGCTGAGACGCTATCTCCTGACAGCCAATACCGTGGTGAGTTCTTTCGGCGAGTTGTTTCTTTCATGCTTTTCTAGTCCCAGGATTGGTTATTTTGATTTACATTTGATTAGTTTCTTTTCAATCATTTTTAGGTTGATAAATGACCCAGAATATCGAAACGTTAAAAATATTTTTATTCATTGACTTTCTTTAACATAATAATGATCTCATCAAAGACGTGTTTCTTTGCACTCTTATTGATAAAGCCGAAACTTTAGTTACGCGCCATGGTGCTCACGTAGCGGCGCTGCTGTGTCAGTGTCACGTTAGAACAAACAAGGTGGGTCAAACCAGTCTTTTTATTGTCGACTGTGTGGCAATGGTGACGTCGTGGCAACGAACCAGTAGCAGCGCTCATACTGCATCTGGCAACACTGCTAGCCCCAAATCTGGCACCACAATTGGCCTAACAAAATTTCACAATGGTGACGTCAAAAAGTTTGTTTGAAATGAAATCGTTCTATTGACCACCCGAACAAGAGAAGGTGTATTTTCCCCCATAGAAATGACTCTGCCTTGTTTCCTCAACCGTGGTCAGTGTACCACCTCTTGGCTGCTGCACTACAGAGTGGCAGAAAGATGCCGCGGTGAAGACTGTAGAAATGTCCCGGTCTGTCGTCCTCTTTAGTGATATTGTTTACTCGTCTTTGCCTTTAAAACATTGAGTGCGACGTGAGTACCGGTGGTCAAGTAGAGTATTTTTTAATTTTATATTTTATAGGTATATATATAAATTAAATCCAATGTGTTATACACTCCATGCATTAACTTTTTTGGAAATAACCGGTTTTCCTTTCGTTGCTTTCTTTCGTTTCATAATGCTGCTGACAGACCAGTAGTCACAAACTCAATTTTTATAAATGCTTAAATCAAAACTAAACGAAGGAACAATCTGTTTAATGTTCTTCATTTCCAAAATTATTCTGTACAATTAGCTCTAATTTCAGTTGAATATTGAACAATAATTATAATATGCAGACACGAAGCCGACGTAATCACTTTAGGCATAGATACGAAGATGAATTTTAAAAATTCAAATATCTAATTATACACTTAGAGGCAAGTGAAAAATTTTGATGTTTTTTTGGAAACCATAAAAAACGTAACTTCAATAAATAAAGTAAAAAGTGATTCCGCACTCAGAAATCAATAAACAAGTCTATATGGAGCTCACAACTGAGGAGGTTGCAGTTCATTAGAAGCAAATGTAGAAAACTGCGTTTTTCTATCAAATGTTTCACTATTAAATCAAAATAAATTCGCACTAAAACGGCCAAAAAAAATTCGATTTCTAACGAGGAAACATTTTGAAAAATTCATTTTGAGACTGCGCAGACTGCGATGCAGAGATACACTCACTGCACTACAGTATTTTTAGATGCACTGCACTACATCATTTTATTTGCAGAGATGCATTCACTGCACTACATCATTTTGTATGCAGAGATGCATTCACTGCCCTACATCATTTTAAATGCAGAGATGTATGCACTGCACTTCATCATTTTATATGCAGAGATGCATTCACTTCACTAAAGCATTTTTACATTCCCATCGATGTGTGCACGGTACTCAAACTTCATTTTAATGCCTGTAGCTACTCTTCCTTCGTCTCTGACGCCGGGATAGAAGGGAGGGCTGAGGGAGAGAGGAGGCTGTCTACACAAGGGAACCACTTGTTATGGATTGGCAACTTCATGTTTTCCATTAACCAACACTCCGCCCTTCCTCTCGCCCCGAAGCGTCAGGGGAGCGTGTAATGGCTCGTATAATACTTACCGAAAATCCCGCTCGTTTGGCATAAAATGCTCGCCACTGGAAAAAAGGAACTAGGTTTTGTACGTTGCGAGTCATTTTTGGCTTCTGGCAGGAAGTATGCAGATTGAATGATCGCTTTCACTAGTGGGACGTTTAGAGAATTTTCCCCAGGTTCATCGTATGGTAAACAATTGATATAACTTGCAGGTGATACAAAGCTGATAAATTGTCATTATTAGCGAAAGATAACCTGAGGGCTTCTTGCTTTCCGAAAATGTGGTGACAAAGTAGCATGTGTTATTTCTTATTAAACAGCCGACATGAAACGATTTTACGGAATATGAATCAGGCAAAACTATGAACGTAAAGAAAAAAAACACTGAAGTTATAATCATGACCGTTTCAATAAAGAAGCGCTAAATGCAGCCTGCACAAAATGGTAAGCCCGTCGAGATAAGCTGCACGTAAATGTTATTGCAGAGTTGCGCTGGATTTGCGCAGTCCCTAGTTCATCTCTCTGCCGCCGCTGCTATTAGCTTTAAAATATCTTTACTAGTGCCTTAAAATTTGGCGCATGCAAAATTTTCGCGATCATGAAAGCAGTCACCCGCAAAATGGAGGGCGTGACAAGGCAGCGGAGCACTGCACTTCTCGCCACTAAACTCTTCGCCTCGCAGTCTCTTTTTCCTGCGACCTCCTCCACTTGCATCTTTCCTCATTTCAATTGTTAAACAATCTAAAGAACTTAAACAAATTATTTTCCACAAGTGATAGAACAATGTATTGTATCTTAAGTCTAGTACAATGGACGTATTTGAGTCTAGGCATTTTTCCTTTGTCTCTATTGGAATTTTCATTTTAATTTTAACTTCCTTCAGCAACAATTTACACATTGAGATCTTTTTTGTCTCATTAAAGTCAATTTTAATCCGTTTTCAAGAAAATTAAATGGCTCGTACAATTGTTGATTGTAGCACTTTTCTAATTAACTCTCGACATTATCGAGACAACGTTACTTCCGAAACAGGAATTGTCTACTACGGGCTTCTGCGCTCGCTTTTCTCACCTAGAGCTGAGTCGAGGTATCAACCATCACATATAATTCTTTTTCTTTGGTGCTTAACTCCAAACTACGAGCAACACTTTCCAGCATTTGGGCAAACTTTCACTTAAATTACCAGACTTTCTGCCGAGCTAATCGAAAAGAGCACTTGGAACCAATGCAGCAAGACAGCCCGCTCTTAAAGTAGCCTAGCATTTCCATTGCTTTGCAGAGTCACAGAGTAACGTGGAGTTTCTCCAAAAGCGATACGGAAAAGCGACACATAGCAACAAAAGCACATGCGAACAACATTTATCAATACTGAAGTACGTTAGACCAGAAATTTGTGTCTACCCGTGACACCAAGCAGCTAAAGTGCCATCTTTTCACCCTCACATCTTGACGAGATGAACTAAACCTCATCGAGCCGCACCAAAATCTTGCGCTCAAACACTTGCGATTTCAAGATAAAAATTTGAAATGCGTTGATTAAATTTCAAGTTCCCTTATTGAAACGATGGACCATGTAAAATTTTACGTTGAAACTCCACTCCTCTCCAGTTCGTTAAATATTTGGTTTGGACAATGCAGCAAGCAGGATCTCTTGATATGATTGAGTCGCTTCGCGTTAAAGTTCACATCTTTGACTCGTAAATGAAACCCTGAAAAGAAAACTTTTCATTCCGCCCATTGTCTCAAATCTCGCGTGAGTTTTTTGTTCAACGCCAAGAAACAAAGCGCTTTTCCTACGTCACCGAGGCAACCCTGGAGGGATCGCAGCCCTGCCTAATTATAGTGCAGCTGTTGTTGGAGGTCAGCCTCAATAGAGGGCCTGCTCTAATTGAGGGATTCTTCTACTGAGAAACCATTTTAAAGAAAAGAAAGCACAACGGAAATCACGGATCGGGGCCGGCAAGATCAACATGTGGCGGTGACATGTGAGACGCAAATTAGATCTTTAAATTAAGTTCATTTTTTCACCATATAACCCTACAAAATTTGGCAGGAACGTCATAAAATCCCGGCAAGGTCTCTCACTTTTTTGTAATAGCAGTAGTTCATGTTCACATCCAGATAAGGTTCCCAACTGGATGCCCAAAAGCAAAGTGCACACACGCGTGCCAGTTTTGTGATGCAACACTCTCATGCCTCAGCTCACATTCATGCTGAAATCTTCTGCCTTGCGCTTCAGACACACAAAGTTTCCAGAATGTTTACTTCGTACGCTCTTTTTTTCAATTAAGGTTTTACTGACCTGTGCTTTTTATAACTCAGCTTCATGAAACACTTGCACTATAGAAAGAATCTTGTGGGCATCCGGGGATAATTGAAGTAACTGTTTTCTCTTACTTACCCGTATTAATAATGCCCCGAATAGCACGCGCACGCAAGGCTGAGAACACTGCTGGTCTTTACCTTACTAGAGAAGTAAAGTATTATCCGTGCACCACAAACTCTGGATGTCTGCTTCAAAATTGCTTCTGATTCAGACTCAAGTTTCAGACACCCAACGAATTTTTTCCAATGCAGTTAGATAAAAATTATTATTTTCACGTTTTGCTTCCTGGTCTCTCTTAATGCGTAGCCACAACAAAAGGAGAACAAAAATGTTATAATGAGAACAAATGTTATAATGGAGAACAATTGCTAACATTTGTTGTGTTATACCACAACTAATGTTTTGTTATATATTTATAACAAAAATGTTATAAATGAACACGAAATAGATTTTCAGTTCGTCTGCTCCCGAACAGTTGTTTTTTAGAGTACAAATATGAGCGCTCCTATGGCAACGTGCAAACAAATGGTGACACGCGTAAACAAATGGTGACACGCGTAAACAAATGGTGACACACGTAAACAAATGGTGACACACGTAGACAAATGGTGACACACGTAAACAAATGGTGAAACACGTAAACAAATAGTGACACACGTAAACAAATGGTGATACACGTAAACAAATAGTGACACGCGTAAACAAATGGTGACACACGTAAACAAATGGTGACACACGTAAACAAATGGTGATACACGTAAACAAATAGTGACACACGTAAACAAATGGTGACACGCGTAAACAAATGGTGATACACGTA
>JACJUY010009418.1:14073-30255 GCA_014220935.1 Platorchestia sp. MABIK | reverse complement strand
TAGTTCCTATGTTCTAATTGCTCATAATTCAATACGAGTACGCACTAACGAAAGGGTTTTCAGCAATGCGTCACATGGATTATGCTTTCCTTAGTCACCTGTATTTTAAATGCATTACCAGAATCCGACGACCGCGACAAAGAGGAACTCATTTATTCGTGCTTTTCTCCGAATCATGTGTCCGACAATTTTCATGTGTATTACGATAACCATGTATGAATAGCAATTTAGGGTCTCTGTTAAGGTATTTAAACGCGACTTTTGCTCTTATTTCAATTTAAATGCGCACATACGAATACATTTTTCAACTAAGCGTTACGAGAATTGTGTTCTCCTGGTAACTTATATTCAAATGCACTGTCAAAATCAGATTAGGCAGAGCTAAAGAACTCATTTTGATGTGCTCTTCTGTCAATCATTTTTTGATTCAACATTTTACACGGGTATCCCAATACCAATGTGTTATCATCAATTAAGGAGGCTTTTAGGTTAAGGTGTTTTAAAAACCAATGTATCGACAGTTCATGTTTGTACTTTATTGGAACTAAATGTTTTTTCTTTTTTCTTTCTTTCTTTTTCTTGTAATATGTAAAATCTAAGATCGGACTTGATCTTCTCAGGTTTCGGTTTGCGGACGAAATTGGATTTAAACTTTATTATCCTGCCTGGGTGATCATTCTGTGGTCGGATTAGCATTCTGTGGGTTGAGCAGTGAATTATATCATAATTCATTCGACAGCAGCAATAAAGAAAGTGGAGTGGAGTACGTACGGAGTGTTTCTTGGTGGTGTTGACGAATATTTGTGCTTGATTTACTTAAGTGTTAAGCGAAGTTGCTATCTTTTTCTCTGAAATGAGACGCCAAGGTAGTGGAGGCAATGCCAAGCCTCCGCCTAAACCTCCGCCGGATAAAACAAGAGCAAAAAAAACAACAGAAGCAAAATTTACAGGTGTGAAACGGCGTAATGCGTCACCGACTACTAGTGCCGGTCCACTCAAAAAGCTTCCACCAATAGACCAAACCTTGCCATCAGATGATAACTCTGAAGTAAGCGAAGTGTTATCTGACTCATGCCTGAGCTTGAACTCCAGAAATATTCCTGCAACTCCGACCTACTCAGCTAAAAAAGGAAGCACTGATACTGAAAACCTACCTCCAACACCAACCTATCCTGACAAAAACAGAGGTGCGCGCATTAACTTGGACACCACTGAACGGCTGGAAAATATACCAGAAGCAACCCGTCAAGTCATAATGACCAGCACTAATCACAAANATCATCTACTGTGCCAAGTGGAGAGCTTCGGAAAAAACATAATCACAAAAAAGTTCACCGGATTCAAATAGCTGAGAAGGATCGTTGTACAATACCAGCCATAACGTTTGCAACACTCCTGGGACAAAACGAGAAAATCAAAACTGGCTAAGATGAAATGAAATATTTTACAATAACACAAAAATCAAATTTCATATGCTACTAGCATTGGCTCAAAAAAGTTCACTGGATTCAAATGAGAAGGATCGTTGTACAATACCAGCCATAACATTTGCAACACTCCTGGGACAAAGCGGGAAAGTCAAAACAACCTAAAAGAGTGTGGCCAAAGTATACTCAAAGAGTGTAAGGAACGGCATATTGTCACACAATATTAACTAGAACATTTTTAGGGAGGGAATAAGTTTTACATGCATATACACACACACACATACATATATGTATATATCCATACACATATACACACATATACACACATAGGAGCGTCACATGTGAGAACACACATATACTTAATATTCGCATACAAGTAATCAAAATCCATATGCATAATACAGATTTGTCTTGATTGTTGTATGATGTAATGAAAAGATAAGATAGTTTGCACTAAAAATTTATGACTTCTTTTCCGGTACGTACTGCAGCTTACACTTATTGTGTAGACGCAAGATAGCGAGCTATTTTGGTTTTGAATTCTCTAAGTGTTTGAGGGGTTTTGATGCTCTGAGGGAGTTTATACCACAGTAGGGCGCCTGAAACTGACAGAGCTTTCTGGCCGATGTTAGATAAACGGTATTTGATTAAGACATCACGTCTCCTATTCGGCCTTAGGTTGGTGACGGTAGGGGAATGGAATTTCACTACTTCAGCATTGCTATGAGGAAGATATAAAGAGAAGAATACGTATTTGGCTTTGTGCGCCAGAAACCTCTCCCGAATAGGAGCCCTGCCGAGCTTATTCAGGAGAGGTGTTACGTGATCATTCTTCTTGAATTTACCTTTGCATACAACCTTAGCTGCAAAATTCATGCATTTTTGTAGATCTTTTCGGAGATGTTTCGGTATATCTCCCCATACCAGGCTGCAATAGTCAATACGTGATAAGGCCAAGGATTGGATGGCTAATAGTCTAGATTCTTCGTCAAGCATACTTTTTATAAGATTAAAAAACATTAAAGTCCCGTGAATTGAGTTGCAGGTTTTATCAACGTGGGATTTGAAGGACATGTCTCTATCGATCCAAACACCTACATTTTTTACTTTTTCTGATGGGTGAATTTTATCATTTTCAACAGTAAAAGTTAGATCCAGATTTCAAATATTTTTCATTGTCTCTTTTGACCCAAAAACAATGAATTGAGTTTTACTCGCGTTTAGCTTGAGACCATTTTGATCATACCATGACTTGAGGCTGATCAATAGGGCTTCAGCTCCATTTTTCGTCTGTGGTATTTCTGCTACAGAGCTTGTCATTGCAATTTGGACATCATCAGCATACATAGAAATTCGAGTGTTAGAAGGCATTGGAGGGGAATCGTTAATGAAAATAGAAAACAATAGGGGACCCAGAATGGATCCTTGAGGGACACCAAAGTTACTTTGAAGGAATGGGGACAACTTGTTATCTAAGAGGACTGCATGAGATCGATTTGATAGGTAGCTTTCAAACCAATGCGTATCAACTCCTAAGTTCAGTATTTTTCGTAGGAGTTGATCATGTTCGACGCTGTCGAATGCTTTAGAGAGATCGAGTAGCAGCAAAAGTGATACATTTTTTGGTCAAAATCGCTGTATATTTTTTCAGTAATATTGAGCAGGGCATCTTGAGTGCTAGTCGTCCTCCTATAGGCATGTTTGATTTCGATGAAGTAAATTTGACTTGTCCAAGTGAGATGCCAGTTGATTCGCTACTACTTTTTCCAATATTTTGGACAGGACAGGTGAAAGACTAATGGGCCTGTAATTTGACGCTGTATTTATGTCACCAGTTTTATGCAACGGTCTAATTATGGAGTGTTTCCATTGGTTTGGAAATTCATTAGTTGCTATTGATGTGTTGATAATCAAACGAATCAGTGGTGCTGTGACTGGAAAACTGTCACAGCACCACTGATTCGTTTGATTATCAACACATCAATAGCAACTAATAAATTTCCAAACCAATGGAAACACTCCATAATTAGACCGTTGCATGAAACTGGTGACATATATACAGCGTCAAATTACAGGCCCATTAGTCTTTTACCTGTCCTGTCCAAAATATTGGAAAAAGTAGTAACGAATTAACTGTCATCTCACTTGGACAAGTCAAATTTACTTCATCGAGCGGTTACAATTCAATATAAACAAAGTAAAGTATATTACATTAGCGTGAAATTACACAAGAAGGTGATACCGGACATTGAATTTCAGATATCTTGATTGACTTAAAAACCATGAACCACCAAACTCACCCTAAAACAGGGTTTCTGATCGGTTGAAACTATACAGACAAAACTAGAAATTAAGTGGAATTTTAATGGTTGATTTGCCTAGTCTGAAACAAAAAAATGCAATGAAATAAATCATGAAATTTTCTTCCTAATCATACGTTTGAAATAAAGTTTAAAAGTTTAAGCAAGACTTTACAATAAACAATCTATTAATCAGATTTAACGCACACGCTGCTTTCATGAATTCAACTGAGAAGTTGAAAATTGATTTAGGTTACGCCTAGGTGAAAAGTGTTGTCATACACTTTATAATGAAAGGTTTATTTATTGAACTTTAAAATGAAAAAAATTCGTTAACACGGGCGCCACATTACTTCCCGCCCAGACAGCGGAGCTGCAAGGTTTAATAACAATGACAATCTTCATCTTGCTTAAATTTTACAATCCTTCCACTTCTTGTACTCCGTAGTCGCGGTATGGCTGATTTAGATGTAGCCCGATTAGCCTTCGTTTCTTTCTGGCGCGCCTTATCACGCTCGCGAAGAGGCTCCGCTCCTTGCCGTACGGGGCAATTCTTCAGTCCAGTTTTTTCACTGCTTGCTGTAGGAGTTTCGGCGATGCGCGGCACTGGCGTTTGTGCGTGTACAAGCTTTAGCCGGTCAATGGAGACAGATTCTTCAGCCCGATGGTAGAGTTATCACGAAGTATTTGTTGAAACGTTCGCGCACAGGATACGGTCCAGAGTCCGGGGCTTTGAGCAGCCGTCTTACTCTATCTACACGCTTCCAAGTGTGACTACACGTCTTCAGAGCAGGTGGTAAAAAAGTTTTACGTTCCTCGTGGTGGGTGGAAGGTAACGATGTCGAGAGGTCTAAATTTCGCATTTCCTTTGCTAGCAGACTGATTTTTGCGTTGCTGAAATTTTCCGTTGTGCTCCTCTCAATGATCGGCTGAGGGAGCAGAAATGAGACACCTGTTGGCGAGAAGTGGCGAGAAGTTTGACTCGTTAGGCTTGCTTCTAATGCCTAGAAGAACGATTGGCAACGCTTCGAGCCACGATTGTTTTCAGGCAACGATTGCAGTTTTTATGGTCCGATGAGCTAGCTCAATTAACCGTTGCTTCGAGGGTGACAAGATGTAGTGCGTAATTTGTGGAATCCGATGAGACGGGATAATTCGAGGGAAAGTTCAGCCTCAAATTGAGCTCCCCTGTCCGTCACCACGTTCAGAGGCACCCCAAAGCGCGATACCCAGCCAGCGAAAAAGGTGCTTGCAACGGAGGCTGCGGTTATTTTAGACTAGGGAACCGCCTCCATCTATCTCGGAGCGCGATCGATGCACGTTAGCAAATACCTCATCGGGCTTAAAAATTGTTCACCGTGCTTTTTGATAGCTGGGAGTGGTCTCGCTATATCGATGTGCACGGTTTAAAATCTTTCCGATGATAAAGCGAATTGATTCACGGGGCATTTCGTGAGTCTTTGGACTTTTGCTAACTGACAAAACATTCGAGGGTCTATCAAAAAGTTCTCAGAGAAATGCCATAATTTTGAGCTGAACAGAGATTTACATTCCTGGCACATTTTCCTGACACTGCAGTCGATGTCAGGCCAAAAATATCTTGCTTTAACGAGCTTCAACGTGCCTTTGAGTCCTGGATGGGATATGCAATGTAGCATTTGAAAAATTGATTCTCTTTAAACTGCGGGTACAAATGACCATGGATTAGGGAGTGAAGTGTCGCACCAAATTTCTAAGTTTTCTTTAAAAGGATGCGGTGTTAATCGATCCTTGTGCTGCTGAATTTCTTCGTTTTATTTTTTTTCTGCTAAGGAAGGCAAATCAAAGGGATCGCATTGAATGGCGTTGATCGATTGAGATAAGCATCTGCTACTACATTTTAGTGACCTCTAATGTACTGCACGTCGCTCAAGTATTCAACGAGCACGGGAAGATGACGTTGTTGCTTGTCTGATTTGGCGGGCTGCTGACTGAAAAACGCCGATTGATGGCTTATGGCCTGTGAAGAGTGTCAATTTTCGTTCATCAATGTTACTTTTAAAATGCAGAACTGCTTGGTGTGCAGCTAGGAGCTTTCTATCGAATGTGGAGTAGCGCCGCTGCGTGGCAGTTAATTTCCTTGAGAAAAATCCTTTCGGAATAGGTTCATTGTGTACGATTTGGTGCAGAGCAACACCAATTCCAGCTTGAGATGCATCGGTGACCAAGTGGTAGTGTACGACTCCGGGCTTTGGATGAGGCAAGGTCATGGATGCACACAAATCCTCTTTGATCTTACTAAAAGATTCCTTGGCGCGCTTTGGAAGCTCTAGGAGCTTTGCTTTTGGGTGGTCCCTGATGAAGTCAGACAACGGAAGTACGGTTTCACTGAAGTTGGGTATCAAATGCCTGTAATATCCGACCATTCCAATGAAACTTCTGAAAGCTTGAGAGTCGTTAGGAATCGGGTACTTTGATGTTACTTTGAGTTTCTCTTCTGTCGGCAAAATTCCTTCTTTAGTGATTTTAAAACCTAAGAAGTCGATTGAATTGCAGAAGGATTTGCATTTGTCGATTGAAATTTTTAGGTCATACTTATCGAGAATTTGAAAAACTGCTTCCAGGTCACGGACATGCTGCTCTGAAGTCTCTGAAAATACTAAAATATCGTCCAGATAAATGAAAACACAGTTACAGTTCAAGAAGATATGATCCATAAATCGTTGGAAGGTAGAACCAGAATTACGGAGTCCGAAAGGCATGAACACGTATTCGTATAGGCCAAATGGGGTTGTAACTGCGGTTTTGGGAATATCTTCAGGATTTATGGGTATCTGGTGGTAAGCTCTGATTAAATCAATCTTAGAGAAGACTGCCTTACCGTCCAACTGCGAAGAGACGCTGCTTAAAAAAGGTATTAGAGACCTGTCAGGTGAGGTTACCGAATTAAGAGCTCGATAGTCTCTACATGGTCTCTATTTTCCAGGACTTTTCTTCGGAACCATTTGAAGAGGAGACGCGGACGGTGATTTTAAAGGTCGAATTATGCTCGCTGAGAGCAGATTCTTGAACTCGTCTTGAGCTGCTTTTAATGTATCAGGCTCTAAATTTCTTCGTCTCGAGTACACAGGTTTGCTGTCCTTCGTTCCGATGTGGTGGTACACGTCAATTGTTGAGTTAGGCGAGGTGCTGCGAGTACTGGTAATGCTTGGGAATTTCTTCGAAACAGGTTTGACAGCTTCAGGTAAGTTTTCAATGTTATTAATTTGTATTTGGAACATGTCAATTTCATTTTCTTCAACAGTCATTACAGAGTTGGTAATTTTGTCACATAGTTAACGTTCTTTACAGTTTACGCTGAGGGCAAAGTGGCTCAGAAAATCTATTCCGAGAATAAATAATAATAACAACATCGGCATCTACGGATGCTTTATTTCCAATTGAAGCATGATGCATATCACTTTTTACATTGGTTTTTCAAATGCCTTAGAACTAACACCAGGACGCCATGACGCTTTCCCCCGGTCAAAGACCGGTACCCATTTCAGACACCTGGGTAGAGAGGGGTATTGTGCTTAGAATTTTTCTCCTTTACCCAACAGAGAAAATTGCCACCAGCGCCGAGACTCGAACCCGGGTCTCCCCGCACGGAGTCAGGTCCTATACACACACGGCTATGGCGAGAAGTGGCCGGGTTGTCTCGGAAACTACGAACGTCCATGCGTAGGAGTGTCTGAACTGCTTGAAGGCTACGTCCAAGCACGCTTTTTCTAAGACTGCAATAGTTTGTTCAGATACAGAAGTTAGTTTAACTGCACAGGGCTTCAAAATTATGCCTATGGAAAAACATTTTGGTAAAATTGATACGGAAGCACCTGTATCTATTGTATCTCCTATCCAAGATAATTTAGTATTAGTAATGATAGCCTATTCTACAGAATATAGCAATTCCACACTAGGCTTCACCAAAGAGTTAAGATATCCCTAACCCCCTAGATTAGATCAACATAGACATAGTACACGAATAGCACATCACATAATGTAAATAATTCACTCACCTCTTAGATACCTTACAACCCAAATACTCAATTACCAGACATGTGGCCAGCAAGAGTAGAGCGGAGATAGGTGGGAACATATAGAAAAAAATAGAATAAAGTTAGGTAATAGTGGATAGAAGTATTAGGTTAGGTACTTAGCCACATTAGGTAATTTATATACACACACTCAGCCCACATTTACTGTTGTTGGGCCTGAGACCAATAGAAGACTGGCTGCGATTGTTGCTCTCACGAGCGTTGCCAACTTTTGGTAGGTCTAACTAGAACTTACATTTCCCGCTATACTATGCCCCTCCCTCCTTAATTATAAATCCCCCTTTGTAACCCTACCCCCTTATTGTACCTAGTCAATTCTAAAGGTCCAATCTCATCACAGGCTTTCAAGCCCGGTTAGACCTGCGTGAGATGCTAGCACTTGGAGGCTCGTGCAACATGGCCTCCTGGGTGGGAATCGAGTAGTCAGGTAATTCTGGGTNTCCAAGGGTTCAGGGATGGTGTTCGAGCAGGTAATAACTTGGTCCTGGTATCGACGAACGACCTCTCCCCCCTTCAGTTGGCACTTGTAGGAGACCGGGCCCGTTTTCTCAATGGTGGCAGCAGGAGACCATTTTGGGGAACCCGGCGTGTATTGACGGACCATCACAGGTGACTCAGGTGGAATGTCAACCGCGCGAGACCCTGGGTGGTATCTTTTCAGGGCGTTCTGGCGTTGAGCGACCTTGGACGCGATTGCTTCTGACGGCCAACGTAGATCAAGACGGGAGCGAACTTTCCTGCCCAGCATCAGCTCGGCCGGCGTAACACCTATTGTCGAGTGGGGCGTTAGCCGATAGTTAAACAGAAACCTGTCTAGTGCTAGGCGTAGGGGTTTCGTTGACTTCCGTATATTCTTCTTGAACGTTTGTACCATACGCTCTGCTTGTCCATTAGTTGAAGGATGATATGGTGCGCTTGTAATATGCCGCATACCACGTGCCTTCACGACTTCTTGGAATTCAGCCGATGTGAAACACGTTGCGTTGTCCGAAACAAGTGTTACCGGAAACCCTAATGTTGCAAAAGTGTGTTTAAGGCACGAGATCGTTTCGTTAGAGGTTGTAGTAGTTGTGGGAAAAATTTCAACCCACTTAGAGTGTGCGTCCACGATCACTAGATAATATTTTCCATCCATTTGGCCCGCGTAGTCGATGTGAATGCGATGCCAAGGCTTCGCCGGCCATTCCCACGGATGGAGTTCAGCTTTCGTCGGTGCGGCTCGAGTGCTCAGGCACTCGCTGCATGACCTAGTAGTTTCTTCTAGATCTGTATCCAGAAGGGGCCACCATACAAAACTGCGAGCTAATTCCTTCATCCTGGATAATCATGCATGGCCAGAGTGAAGTTCATCCACAATAGCTTGTCTGAGGGCTTGAGGCACAATTATTCTTGTTCCCCAGAGCACACAGCCATTTTGTGTGGACAATTCGTCTCTCCTCCTAGTGTACGGAGCAAGATCGGGGTCCCCGATTACCGTCGAGGGCCAGCCTGCCTGGCAGTATTTGTATACCTTCGAAAGTACAGGGTCCCTTAGGGTGCCGTCGCGAATGTGGGTGCTGGTGACCGGAGCTGACTCAAGGAAGTTTACTAGGGACGTCCATTCCGCTGGAATGGGCGTGGCTTCCTCGGGAGTTGTCAAAGGTAGACGACTGAGAGCATCAGCCGTGCCCAACAGCACGCCAGACCGGTGACGCAAGGTGAACTTGTAGGATTGCAGCAGAAGAGCCCACCTCTGAACGCGCCCGGATGCCATCGGAGGAATGCTTCTACCCGGATCAAATAGTCCAAGTAAAGGTTTGTGGTCGGTAATCACAGTGAAATCCTGTCCCCAAAGGTAGCAATGGAATTTTCTGAGTGCGAAAACCATAGCCAGAGCTTCTTTCTCAGTCTGGGAGTAGTTACGCTCAGTTGCTGTTAGGGTTCGGGAGGCAAAATAGACGGGGCGTTCAATTCCCTCAATAAGGTGACACAGCACCGCTCCCACACCATACGCACTACTGTCAGCCACTACCACTATAGGTAGGTTAGGGTCAAAATGGATCAAAGTCTAGGAGTCTAGAAGTGCTTGTTTAGATTTCTGAAATGCGCTCTCCTGACTTACATCCCATTTCCAAGGGGTTTTATCCCTCAGTAATGTATTTAGGGGCTCCAGCATAGTTGCAGATGATTTTAGAAATTTCCTGTAGAAATTTAGGAGCCCGAGGCAGGCTCTCAGTTGAGTCACATTAGTAGGAGCTGGTGCATTCTGGATTGCTGTTCCCTTCTCTGCAGTGGGGTGCAATCCATCCTTGTCGATTTGGTATCCAAGGTAGGATACCTGTGGCACTCCAATTTGGCATTTATCCATCTTCAGTTTTAGCCCTGCCGCCTGTGGCTTAGATAAGACTTGATGGAGACGCTTGGTGTGCTCTTGCTCATTAGTGGCACTCACCAGAACGTCATCCAGGTAGCAGAACACTCCTGGGAGGCCCTGCAATAGTCCTTCCATGACACGCTGAAAGATCCCGGGAGGGGAAGCAATTCTGAAACTGAGACGGTTGTAGGCAGATAAGCCTCTGTGGGTGTTGATTACCTTGAGTTCCTTGGAGTCTTCATCCAAGGGTAGTTGAGCGTGTGTCTGAGACATATCTAGCTTGGAGTATATAACTCCTCCCGCTAACCCGCTAAATAAATCTTCCACCCTGGGTATAGGGTAGGTATCTAGCTTAGTGGCGCGATTTACCGTCAATTTATAGTCACCACAGATTCGAAGGCTTTGCTCAGCCTTGAGCATGGGAACGGGAACAATAGCCGCTGCTCATCTAGAGTACTGTACAGGGGTGAGAATACCTTCCTGTACCAGTCTATCTAGTTCTGCCTCCACCTTAGGTCTGAGTGAGTAAGGCACATTCCTGGCTTTGCAAAACTAAGGTACTATAGTGGGATCAATCTCAATTTTGAACTTCCTGCCCTTAAAGCAACCTAGACCTGGTTGGAAAAGGTTGGGAAATTTTTGTACTTGCTTTTCTGCCTGTGTAACCAACTTATGTACCCTATTAGCAACTATAGTTAATCCTAGGGAATTAATCAGGTCCCTATCCAGCAAGGCTGACTCCTCCCTGTCTACAACTACAATAGTTGCTAGCTGTGGAGCCCTACCACTTGCTTCATGCTGGATGTTAGCCCTAATCTCCCCACAAACTACTAGTTCAGCTCCCCCATAGGTCCTAAGCTTAACATCAGAAGGTCTCAGCTCGGGTCTTGTCTTAGTAGGTATTCTAGAGTAGGTGGCCATTGAAAGGATAGACCTGGCAGCACCTGTATCTACCTCCATCTCTAATGACACACCATTTAGTAACAATTTTATTCTGATTGGGGTTTCATTTCCTCGGCTAATGAAAATATTTCCCCATAACAACCATGATTGGGGACTGGGTAGTCTGCACTGGTTACATTGCTAGTTCCATTAGGGTTAGGGTGGTGTTCCCTCCCCCTTTTTTCATGCATAGCATGCACAAAACTATTTTTGTTGCCTATAGCAGATTTCTGCCCTTTTAGTTTGAAACAAAATTTTTTAGATGACCTTTTTGGCCACAACCATGACAATTACTGTCTTTATAGGGGCAATCTCTACGCCAGTGCAACCCACCACAGCCGCTGCTTGCTGAATTGGGGCTAGCTTTTGCCTGAGTCTTGCCCTGAGGCTTGTAAGCAGTTTGCTGAACTCTAGTCTGACCTACATTCAAAATAGAATTAGGTTGCCTCAACCCCACTGTTTCTCTCAGTGTGGTTTAATTAGCAGTGGCTAGATCCATGGCCTTTTGCCATGTCAGGCCAGCTTCATTCAGCAAGCAATTTTGAATGTCATTACTGGACACACCCAATATGAATCTGTCCAGCAGAGTCTCTTCTAGCACTTCCTGTTTGAAATTAAAGGTATGTGAAAGGGCCTTCAAGCTAGCGACAAAATCAGCGATGCTTTCCCTTTGTTTCTGGTTCCGCTTATGGAACCGGAACCTTTCGAAGATTTGGTTGCGTGTGGCTTAAAATGCCGTCTTAACGCTTCAACCATCTCAGCATAAGTGTCAGATAGACTGTTTTGTGCCACTATTTCTAGTACGTAAATTTCATAATATTCAGGCCGTAACAAAAGGTATTTTCTCGGTGTTTCTCGATTGGAATGCTAGTTTATACTGAGTAGTGTACGCTGATATTTGCGCACATGCTTACTTGTGTATGTGTGTGTGCTCGCCATAGCCGTGTGTGTAGCGGACCTGACTCCGTGCGGGGAGACCCGGGTTCGAGTCTCGGCGCTGATGGCGATTTTCTCTGTTGGGTCTAGGAGAAAAATTCTAAGCACAAGGCCCCACTCTCCCCAGGTGTCTGAAATGGGTACCGGTCTTGACCGGGGGAAAGCGTCATGGCGTCCTGGTGTTAGTTATAAGGCATTTGAAAAACCAATGTAAAAGGTGATATGTATCATGCTTCAATTGGAAATAAAGCATCCGTAGATGCCGATGTTGTTTGTTTGTTTGTTTGCACGCTATGCGTGCGTAGATGGGTGAATGTGTCACTACGTGATACTTCATTTCACTTCATTATTATAAAGCATTTATAAAAAATATACATGTATTTGTTGCACGGTCACCCACAAATGATAAATCAGACGATTATGACCCAATAATCTTTTCGATACAATATTTAATTAAACATCTTAACAATATTTCATTAGAAATTGTGAGCAGCAACACATACTGAAAAAGTTATCACGAATTTCCTTTGCTTATTATCCTAAATTTCACAACATCGTACAGCATTTTAAAGAACACGTGTGTATTGTGATTTCCTCGATGCATAGAAATGTATTTGTGTACGTTTACGTGTTAGGTGTATGTATGTGCGTAGGTATGTATGTGCACGTATATGTGTATATATTTACATGTAAATATCCACATGTGTGTACTAAACCGACAACTGACATTTTTAACCAGAAATAATTGTCTTTTTCTGTTCACTCTCAATTTGTTACATTACCGAACTCATCATCTCTTTATTATTGTAAAGCATTCCCATAAAAAACTATACATTTTTTGGTAATCATCCATTTATATTTAAATTAAATGCTTATCAACTAATGATCGTTATGTCAAAGTGATTTAATTAGAAAAACAAAACTTGTAATCCTCGTGTTCCACATGCTTTTATATAAATTATTTTTCACGCTTTCCTTGAAATAACATTTGTGAACATCGGCCGAAACAAGCGATTCATATAGTATTTCCTGGCGTCAAGAATTGCGAAGTTTTATGTCATGTATATGTAAACTGTCAAAAGTCATGAAGTTGTGTTATCTCTTATAATTATCATTACATGTATCATCAAATGTAGTTTAAGCAAGATTAGGAGAACATTGCCCTCAATCATTTTTCGACTAGTGACATGGGTACTACAATACTCGTGTGTGCGTATCATTTAAGTGTGTTAACTTTAAGATATTTTAAAAACCAATGATGGCAATTTTATACCATATCTATTGGATGTACACATTTTTTTTTTCTTTGATCAGCCTCAAGTCATGGTATGACCAAAATGGTCTCAAGCTAAACGCGAGTAAAACACAATTCATTGTTTTTGGGTCAAAAGATACAACAAAAAATATTTGAAATCTGGATCTAATTCTTACGGTTGGAAATGATATAATTCACCCACCAGAAAAAGTAAAAAATTTGGGTATCTTGTTCGATAGAGACATGTCTTTCAAATCCCACGTTGACAAAACCTGCTACACAATTCAAGGGATTTTAATGTTTTTTATTCGTATAAAAAGTATGCTTGCCGAAGAATCTAGATTATTGGCCATCCAATCCTTGGCCTTATCACGTATTGACTATTGCAGCCTGGTGTGGGGAGATATTCCGAAATATCTCCAAAAAGATCTACAAAAATGCATGAATTTTGCAGCCAAGGTTGTATGCAAAGGTAAATTTAAAAAAAAATGATCACGTAACACCTCTCCTGAATAAGTTCGGCTGGGCTCCTATTCGGGAGAGGTTTCTGGCGCACAAAGCCAAATACGTATTCTTCTCTTTATATCTTCCTCATAGCAATGCTGAAATAGTGAAATTCCATTCCCCTACCGTCACCAACCTAAAGCCACATAGGAGACGTGATGTCTTAGTCAAATACCATTCATCTAACATCGAGCAGAATGCTCTGACAGTATCAAGCGCCTTACTGTGAATAAACTCCCTCAGAGCATCAAAACCCCTCAAACACTCAGAGAATTCAAAAGTAAAATAGCTCTCCATCTTGCGTCTACACAATAAATGTAAACTGCAGCACGTACTGAAAAAAAGTCAGAAATTTTAAGTGCTAATTATCTTATCTTTTCATTATATCATCCAACAATCAAGACATATCTGTATTATGCATATGCAATACGATTACTTGTATGCGAATATTAAGTACATGTATGCTCTCACATGTGACACTCCTATGTATGCATTAGTGTATACATGTGTATGGATATACATATATATGTATGTGTGTGTGTATGTAGAACTTATTCCCTTCCTAAAATGCTCGAGTTAATATTGTGTGACAATGTGCCGTCCCTTACACTCTTTGAGTATACTTTGGCCACACTATTTTAGGTTGTTTTGACTTTTTCGTTTTGTTCCATGAGTGTTGCAAATGTTATGGCTGGTATTCTACAACGATCCTTCTCATTTGAATCCAGTGAACGTTTTTTTGCCAATGCTAGTAGCATATGAAATTTAATTTTTGTGTTATTGCAAAATATTTCATTTTATCCGAGCCAGTTTTGACTTTCTCGTTTTGTCCCAGGAGTGTTGCAAATGTTATGGCTGGTATTGTACAACGATCCTTCTCATCTATTTGAATCTGGTGAACTTTTTTGTGCCAATGCTAGTAGCATATTAAATTTAATTTTTGTGTTAATGTAAAATATTTCATTTTATCCGAGCCAGTTATTTAGCTGACTAGTTGATACGAAACAATGTAGAATAGTCACTAAAATTACCTCTAACGTCAACCTCACAGTCTAAGACGAAAAACAATTTGGATCTACCCGTTTTACTTCCAACCATAATCCCTCATCTCACTAGTTCCCATGTTCTTAAGCTCAAATTTCAATATGGGAGTGCACTTAAAAAAGTGTCTTCTACAATGCATCACAGGCACAATGTTATCTGGACCACTTGTAATAAAATGCATTGTCAAAATCAGACCAATGCACCGAAAGGAAATGCATTTAAACGTGCTTTTCTACCAACCAATTGTTTGTTTAGAAATTAACCGGTATAAGTATTACCGCCCCCATGTGTAGATATCATGTCATAGTCTAAATTTCAAGATATTTGAAAGCATTTTTCGCTCATATTAAGACATTTGAATGTGCGACCTAATTCATCGGCAATTTTTACTTAACTGCGCTCGTGAGAGCATTAAAACGAAATCATTTTCGGTAGCTAACTTTTCGTATCGCTCCAGCTATGCTGCAAATGTTATGGACTGATAATCCAATATACGTGCACCCTAACAAGTGTGTTTTAAACTATGTAACACAGGGTTTTTTTCTTAGTGACTTATATATATTAGCATTTTCAAAACTAAATTAATTACCGCAAAGAAACGATGTTAATGTTAGGGTACTTTAACATCTTTTTTCTCTTTTTTCGTTTCATTAAAACATTAGAAAAAAGGGCCAAGGTTTCGAAGAATGTCATAACTTTAAAGAACATCATTTTTAAATCTTCTTATTCTGGTCTTAAATTGCTCTTCTTACTTTCTTACTCTCGTGAATACATTATGACAACACTATTTTGGCTAGTTAACTTTTTTTACGGCTCCACCTATGTTGAAAATGTCACGGCTAGCATTGTACAACAATCCTTTTCATGTCTTTGACTCCGATGAACTCATTACGTAAAAAACTCACTATTAGCGTAAAAAATATCATAACAGTTTTTTTGTTTTGTTAGAGTGAATATTACGTTGTTTCCGGAGCTCACCACTTGGTACAGTAGATGATGCGTCCGTGTGAAAAATTGTCTCAAATCCCGACTGTCTACCTCATAGTTCTAGACGCAAAATCAATCAAATCTGCCCATTTTTCTTCTAACACCAATCCCTTACACTCGTATCACTGGTTCCTATGTTCTGTGTGCAAACCACCCGGCACAGTGGAAACTAACCCCGAATAAACGGGCACTACTGCACACACATTTGCCTGGCACCCATCTGGAGCCGGTAACGCTAGAATAGAAATAAGTTTAAGTATAAGCGGAACATAAATGACAAGGGCTCACCTGTATACTTCGAAAAGTATGTTCAGGAGAACTATCTTCAATGTAGCCGGCTGTCGAGGACACAAGCGTC
>JACJUY010009418.1:0-12389 GCA_014220935.1 Platorchestia sp. MABIK | reverse complement strand
TTCACCGTTGCATAAATGGAGAATCATAAGAAAACACCGCAATGGGATCATACAAAAGGTTAGTTAAGTAAATGAATGGAGAATGTTATTTTATTTTACACTGATATGAATGGAATTTTGGCATGTAGGCTTACATTTGAACTATTTATATGAGCACACTGAGAAAAAAATTCCAAAGTTAATTACACTTATTGATATAAGATGAAATGCTGATCGAATTGGTGAAAATGAAGCCCGAACTGTATGACCTCACTTCTCCATACTATAGTGATAACGTGACGAAAAGAAGAAGTTGGATGGAAATAAGCGGGCAGATGGATTGTGAAGGTAAGATATTCAATATTATGAATGCTTATATTTTATCATTTTGCCAAGGCACTGAACCAACTGGGGAGCTGAAACAGTCTTTCAGCGTTTCTCTAACGCCAAAAGCTTCCCTCGTTGCATTTCCACCTATTCCTCTCATTGGAAGTAAGCTAAATGTATTTGCAGAAGGCATGTCAGTAGTATCTGATAATGCAACGATGTTAGGGTGTATGAGATTGTGAAGTATACATGTTGTTGTGATGATTGCATTGGCATTAGATGGCTTAGCTTTAAGTTTTCTCAAATATATCTAAAGGTTTGTACAAGTATACCAAATGAACACTCAACTATCCTCCTTGCTCTAGATAGCCTATGGTTAAATATCCTTTTCTTTGCATCATGTTCACTTTGTGAACCTGGGTATGGCCGCATTAAATTTCTTTTTAGAGGGAAAGCCTCATCTCCTACTATAACATGTGGTGCAACCACATTAGTGCCCGGAAGTGCTACATCATTTGGTACATTCAGTTGGTTCTCGTCCAGATATTTACAAAGTTAAGAGTTAGTAAAAATTCCGCTGTCGCTATTCTTACCACATGATCCTACATCAATCCATATGAAACGGTAATTTGCATCAACCAAAGCTAATAAAACAACAGAAATAGTCTTTTTATAGCTGAAGTACAGGGAACCACTATTTGCTGGTGCTTCAATTACTACATGTTTACCATCCAATGCACCAATACAGTTTGGAAAGTTCCAATGCGTCCAATATTCATTAGCAATTTTCTTCCAGTCTTCTTCACTCGGAATTGGTATGGCTTCTGTCATAAGATTCTTGATTATCGCCTGACACACTTGTAGAACAATACTCTGAATGGTTGAATGGCCGAGACGATAGCTGTAAGCTATCGATTTGTATGAGTCTCCCGTTGCCAGAAACCTGCAGTGAAACAAGATATAGGATTAACTCATTTTGTTTTTTATTGATTTTCAGGCTCTAAGTGCAAGGAACGGTGGGAAAGCCTGCGAGGACAATATCGCAAACATTTGAATAAAGTAACTAAGAGTGGACAAGCGGCTACGAATTACGTAAAATGGAAATATGAAGATCAAATGTCGTTTCTGCGTGGATTATCATAGGATAGAACAAGAATAACATCTCTGCAAAAAGATGAAGCTGAACTAGTAGATTATGCTGAAGACAACAGCTCACAACATTTAAGCAGTCAACAAGTAGGAAAAAAAGAAGTTTGCGATGCACAAGTTACACTCTCTCAGCAAGAACCTTGCACACGTAAAAGAAAAATACAGCAAAATAACACCAGTGCTTCTGCTGTACTTATGAAATATTTAGTCGTCGCGAATAAGAAAGAAGAACAGCCCATTGACCCAATAGACATATATTTTCACTGATGGCCACAACTTTCAAAAAATTCAACCCACCTGATCAACATTACATCAAAACAAAAGTGTTTTCTTTAGTCAGTGAAGTTGAACCAAAGTACATTCATAATCAAAACGAACAGACACATGTACCCCCAACAAATCATACATGCCCCTTACCTTCTGTATCACCTGCTCTGTCACATTACTCTACCGCCTCATCCACAAGTAATCAACATATTCAACAACCGCATCAAGAGTCTATCCACGAGGCACCATCACCTCTCCAGCCTCCCTGCACCTCACAGTGGCCTGACCAGTAGGATGGGAACTAGCACGGTTACTTATGATTTTTCTGCATTGTAAAAAAAATAGTGCACAAATAAAAAAGAAACATTTTCGTATTTTTATCTTGATTCCTTTTAGAGGCTGCCTCAGTAGCTCAATCATCTAACGCACTACTCAGAGAACACGACCGCGAACGCACACGTTCGAGTCCCGATGCTGCTGCGGTGTGCTGAGAGAAAATAGCTCAGTCAGGGAAATGTGAAGCAAGTTACCTGCAAGGTTACAGAGGTCTTCGTTTGAGAGAGGCTTCCCGATAATTAATTTTCAATCAGCCTTCATGCATGAGTGTGAAAACTGGGAAATTTCGCAAAAAAATCTTTCCACGATAAGCTTAATGACCAATATTCATAGTATCGAAAACGGCGGGCAAACCCATAAATAATAATAATAATAATGGCCAATGTTGGCATTAATGTAGCCACTGACCTCTGATAAACTTCAAATGCTGGGGTAAAAAACAGTACAGCACATAAAAAGATCTTAATTCTTGAGAATAGTTAGCAAACACTTTGAGTCACACCTTTTTTCTTACCTTAGACATACAGCCAGTCATTCTCTTGGAGTGATTGCTTCTCTGTATGGCGTGTTTTCTTTTCTCAGGTCCTCTTCAATTTTAGAGAGAATTTTTTCAAATGTTCCAATGTTCATTCGAAAATAATTGAAAAATTTCGTCTCATCATCAATAAGATGAGGATATAACGTATGGAACTCTCCTTCACTCTTTCTATCTTTTAGCATAGGATGAATCCACAATCTCTTCCTTTTTTGCTTTCTTTCTTCTTCGTCATCATCAAGTGCAATTGCAATCACTGCCAAATCGGAAGGAAAAAAGTCACACATGCTTCGCCAGTGATGATACGGAAGGGACTGACGAGAGAACGATCCGTGACCAGATCGAACATGTGAATGCCCAGGGCTGGGAACGAACCGTGACTGGATCGAGAACGGAACGTGACCGGACCTATGGTGTGAATCAGCCCTTAGAGTCCATACGAGCCTAAATTTCACAAATTATTAATTTCGTAATAGGGGAAGCTATTTCTAAGAACATATACATGTTCATAATTTTTTATCACTTGTTTAAATCATTAAAACCCTTAAATCCATTAAAAATATATCCCGAAAATGATTTAACCGATACACAAATTCTATCACTTTCCGGTCACTTCCTATTGCTACTGAAGCTCTTCACTAATAACCTTCGCAATTCCCATTGCTACTGGAGCACCTTTCATTGCTATTGAAGCAAACCAGCAACAAAACCTTTGTCAACGAAACACCAAATCAATTAAAATTAAAATTCGAGGAAGAAACTCGATCAAACAGTAGTCGTTAGATCAAGTGGGCGTTAAGACGGTTGCGCACCAATTACTATTGGTCGGGCTAGCTACCTTTATCCAAGAAGACAACTCCCAATGACTCGAACGACTGTGCTAAGGCGCTAGTAAAACTCCCCCCATTCACTATTAAAAATGTAGACCCCTGGTTCCTCCAGGCGGATACGATTTTCAAAGGGTTAGGCATATCAAACGGACAAAAAACATTTTTCGCATTGGTAAACAGCTTACCGACGCAACTTATCGGAGAATTTGCGAGCTTAATAGATGCGGATGCCGACACACCGTCCTCAACCCTGAAAAACGAAATCACAAGCCGTTTGAAATCTGATAGGGGAGAAAGGTTGCGTGCTCTGATGACGAACCCTCCTAACCAAAACCAAAACCCTTTCGAGCTGTTAAAAGAAATGAGGCGACTAGCGGAAGGCTGCATGGAGGATGACACCCTTGAGAAGTTATACATCCTGCGTTTGCCAGAGTTTGTGCGTCCCTTTCTCGTTTCCCATAACCCCCCCCCCCCTTGCACTAGATGAAATGCCTTAGATCGCACAAAAGATTCTCGGATGTAATACCGTTCATCATAGGGAATCGAACGAGACTCCTGTGGTAAACCATACGAGTCCGAACGACACGAATGTGGCAGTACGAGAGCTAACTCAGCAAGTTGGAGCACTGATGAAGACAGTTGTCAACCAGCAAGCCGAGCTCTCGAGTATAAAAGGGCAGGTTCATAGCATCATACCAGAAACAACGCACCAGAATTTTGCGGACGAATACCAGAACCCCCACCCATTGACCGGCAAGCGCGTGCGAATAGGTCGTTTGGTAGCGGTCGCAATCGCCAGAAAGTTCCGCGACCTACCACGAGTCATAATCCAAATTCACAAGCTAGCGAGCAGAACGAGCTGTGTTGGTATCATCAGCGATACTATCTTAGGCCCGTAAGTGCGAGTCTTCCGATTGCCCCTTGTATGAACTATTGCACCCAAAAAACGAGGGCAGCGCGGCGTAAACGCGAGTCAGACGCCGGCGCTAAATCAACCTCGTGCAACTCGCTGCCTTACATTACTAGATCCCCTGACCAAAATAAAATTTCTGATAGATACCGGGAGTACTGTCAGCTTGGTGCCAGCCACCGAGAGAGACAAGCAACGTGTAGGAGTCCCGAATTTGAAGGCCGCCAATGGCACTCACATTATGTGCTATGGCACAAAGTTCCTAACATGTACCTTTGACCTAAAACGTAAGCTCGAATTCGAATTCGTTATAGCAGACGTGGAAGTCGCCATCATCGTTGCGGATTTCCTCCAGATATTTGCACTGGTGGTGGACCTCCGAAACGAATGCATATCCGATAATGTAACTAGAGTGAAAAACCCCCTTCCATCAGTTGTGCCCGCCAACGCCACACTGAGCGCGACCGTAAATTTAAACAGTACATGCCCATACCAACGGGTGATGGCGGAATTTCCCTCCTTATTCAAACCCAACTTGGCGCTTAAACAGAACACGTTGACGGAACACCACATCCAGACGAGTGGCCCGCCTGTTTACGCGAAAGTGAGGCGTCTTCCCCCCGACCGTTTGGAGGAGGTAAAAGACGAGTTCAAAAATATGTTGGACGCCGGGACTATTCGCATCTCGAAAAGTCCCTGGGCCAGCCCTCTTTTGCTGGTGCCCAAAAGAAATGGCGAGACGCACATCTGCGGCGACTATCGTCAGCTAAACGCAGTAACCGTGCCCGATAGATTCCCTATTCCCCACATTCACGACTTTACTGCCAACTTAAATGGCGCCACTATCTTTTCAACCATAGACCTAACGAGAGCCTTCCATCAAATTCCGATGGAAGAGAGCTCTATTCAAAAGACTGCCGTCTGTACGCCGTTTGGCTTGTACGAGTACCTTCGTATGCCCTACGGCTTACGAAATGCTCCGCAAGCCTTTCAGCGCCACATGACTGAAGTCCTTTCCGACCTCCCATTTTTGTTCTGCAACTTGGATGATGTGCTTATAGCCTCGGGGACGCCTGAGGAGCATGTGCATCATTTGAGGGAGCTGTGCAAACGACTAGCGTCACACAACCTTTTGGTGAACCCAGAAAAATGTGTTTTGGGAAGGAAGGAACTGACTTTCCTAGGTCATCATATCAGCGAAAACGGCATAAAACCTCTGCCCGACAAAGTCGAGGCCATCCGCCAATTTACGAGGCCCTCGACGCAGAGACAGTTGCGCAGGTTCTTGGGATCAGTCAAATTCTATCACCGATTCCTGAGAAACTGCGCAGCAACTCTTGCACCACTGTCCTCTCTGATCAAACCAAAGAAGCGAGGCAAGTCCGTGCTTATCGAGTGGAATGAGGAGGCAAATAACGCGTTTCACGAAATTAAAGAAAAGCTTGCTAGCGCGACGGAGTTGGCTTACCCACACCCGAACGCTGAATTCAGTCTTGTGGTCGATGCATCTGACGTGGCTGTTGACGCTGTCCTTCAGCAAACTGCAAATAACGTAACGTCACCCCTAGCGTTCTTTAGTCGTAAACTTTCTCCTACGGAACAACGTTATAGCACGTCCGGGAGGGAGCTCCTGGCGATCTATCTTGCAGTCAAACACTTTCGTTATGCCTTGGAAGCACGTCAATTCACTATCTACACCGACCATAAACCTATTCTTAGTGCAATACGAATGCCCTCAGACAGCCATTCCCCTCGAGAAAGTCGGCACTTGACCTTCATAACCCAGTTCACGAGCGATCTCAGACACATCAAAGGCGAGGAAAATACGGTTGCTGATTGCTTATCGCGTGTGTACAGCACGGTTTTAAACCCGTCAGCACCTGAGTTCCGACCCTCTGTGCAAACGAAATCGTTAGTTGACATCATTCGTGAACAGCAAAATGACCAAGAGACTCACAACCTCATCGAGTCTCCGGATTCTTCCTCAAAGTTGTCACTCAGAGAAGGCGTGTATTGCGATGCTGACCGTCTCAAACGATGTTATTTACCGTCTAACTGGCGCACTACCACCATAAAACATTATCACGACTTGTCTCATCCTGGAACAGATAGAACTTTCCGTATAATCGCGGAACGTTTTGTTTGGCCCGGGATGCGTAAAGCCATCAGAGAATTCGTGCGTAGTTGTAACGATTGCCAAGCGAGCAAAGTCACCCGGCACAACAAGGCCGCGGTTAATCCTTGTGCATTCTCTGGAAACAAATTTGATGCCGTCAATGTGGATATAGCTGGTCCCCTCCCCAACTCTCGTGGTTACGCGTATCTCTTAACAATAATTGATCGCTTCTCGCGTTGGGTCGAGGCTGTGCCCATCCCTAACATAACCGCAGAAACTGTTGGTAGAGCATTTGTAGAAAATTGGATCGCACGTTACGGAGTTCCATTGAGCATTACGCACGATCGCGGTGCACAGTTCACTTCAACCCTCTGGGCTGAAATCTGTGGTTGTGCCAACATCACCACAACCGCTTTCCACCCCCTGGCAAATGGACTCATTGAGAGAGTTCACAGGAACTTGAAGGCCGCTTTGCGTTGCCTAAAATGTCAAAATGATTGGGCAGATCGCTTGCCTATTGTGTTGCTTACCTTGAGAAATCTGTATAGGAACGATCACCAGTGTACTTCCTCCGAACTGCTTTACGGTCAATCCTTAAGGTTGCCTGGCGACATTGTTGATCCGTCCGTCCACTGAGATAGACGATTCCCCTAGTAGACTTATCGATAACGTGACACGCCTTAAAAGCTCTATGCGAGAGATTGTTTACGTTCCCCCTCGGCCACCCCTAACAACGGAACGTTTAGATCCTATGTTACAAAAATGCATCCATGTGTATGTGCGTGTAGACGCAGTCAAACCTCCTCTGAGACGACCCTACGATGGGCCTTACAAAGTACTCAAACGTACACCCAAGTACTTTGTTATAGAAAAGAACATTAAGAGCGAAGGTGTTAGTTAAAAGCAGCATACCTTTCCCCAGCCGTTGACTCATCCTTCTCAGCCCCTGAAACACAACCTGTCTTGCGATCTAATCTCAGGTCAACACTTGTTGCACCCGCAAACTTGCACATGTTCGATTTGGCTAGGAAATTCCCCACAACGATGGATTGCAACCCGTTTTATTTCCCATCTCTACCGTTCAAGGAACGCAGTTCGAACATAGTAATTCAGACGCTGCCACTTCGGCAGACGCAGCTGGGACCGTGTTACCGGACTATGTTCCTCCTACACAACCCCTCACACCCTCTCAAGCTAACATCCAAACAAAATCTTTTACAGCTCCTAACCCTACCCCTTCCAGTAACATAGAGGATCGCAGTAGACACGGGAGACCGTCCCTCCCTCCAGCCCGTTATGCTCATTTGTGATGTGATAGTCTCGATCTGTTGCTTTGTTTTCGTCCTCCTTAGTATTATCTGTTGTATTGTACAAGTAACAGCTATCACTGTTACCAGACCTTTCGGTCTCAAACGTAGGGGGGTAGCTGTAGTGGACTCTTAGGGTCCATACGAGCCTAAATTTCACAAATTATTAATTTCGTAATAGGGGAAGCTAATTCTAAGAACACATACATGTTCATAATTTTTTATCACTTATTTAAATCATTAAAACCCTTAAATCCATTAAAAATATATCCCGAAAAGGATTTCACCGATGCACAAATTCTGTCGACGCTCCCATTTGGCAATAGCTTCGTGAACCATAGCGCTCACACCAGCGTCATCTCCCAAACTAAGCCATTGTTTCGATAGATCGTGTTCAAGCTCCTACTGATGAGATTTCAATTTCCATTATTCTGTGTTACTATGTAGACCAGAACTTTAAGTTAAGAAATTATCTTTTATTAATGGTGCCTAGAAATTGAACAATGCAGAGGTTGTGTTAGAATTTCAATGTGTCATTTTTTCCATTGTGTTTTTTAACTAGTTAAATACTGTGTAGCTTTCAAATGTTTACCTCCAGAATTTGAAAGAAAATTCTGTGTTCTGCATCAGGGAAGCCAAGTATGTTAGTGGGCAGTTCACTTACAATTGCAATTAAAAGATGCTGTGCCTTATTATTATTATGCTGTGACTCAGAGCTGCTAGGCAGAATTTGTAAGCTTGTAAATATGATCTAGAATTTCCACTCACAATTAAGCATTTGCCTTACTGTGCTTTCTCACGAAGCGTTGAGTCAATTGCTCTGCGGGCTTGTAAATATGATCTAGAATTTCCACACAGAATTAAGCATTTGCCTTAATGTTGCTTTCTCACAAAGTGCTGAGTAAATTATTTGTAGGCTTGTAAATATAGTTAGCATGTTTTTAATTCAACTTCAACCTCAATTCTCTGTTGTTGTGCCATGCTGTAAATGTCAGTATTGGGTTAATTATTATTTGCTACTAGCTTTTGTATGTAATATAGCTAATTGAAACCTGCAGTTCCTTGTAGTAAATATTAGGCTCCTCGCTAAATTTGATAAATTAGATTAACATACTGTGTCTTCATTTTTGGTACACAATCTGTTGCTGCAGTCACCCAACTGATAGCCGGTCTGTAAAGCCTAGCATAATTTTGACTTAAAATTAATAATTTTAAAATTACCTCTTGAAACGTTGCCAACAATCATCAAGTTCTCTGTGTGTTGACAAGTTAGAGATACCAATTTCAAATGATTACATTAGGTGTACATATCTCTTAAGTTATCACTGCTCAACTGAAAACCAGTTGGGAAGCTCTAAATTGAACACAGCAGCATGATGAGTAGAGAAA
The DNA here is from genome assembly GCA_014220935.1 of Platorchestia sp. MABIK. NCBI lineage: Eukaryota > Metazoa > Arthropoda > Malacostraca > Amphipoda > Talitridae > Platorchestia > Platorchestia sp. MABIK. The sequence goes on along the minus strand of JACJUY010009418.1, from coordinate 3,244 downwards.
GGACATCAGTTTGTATTGTGATTAAATATCTCATTATTTTTATAATTTATATATGTTCCTTGCTGAACTGTGAAAGAGATTTAGTCACTTAAATCTAAAAAGAACCCGGCCTTTCGCTAGCGATTACAAAAGTCTTCTCATAAAGAGCAACTGTTCATTTAGTTTCTGAAAGACGCCTATATCAAGGTGCTTATACTGTCGCAAATCCAGCCATTGCTCGTTGCAGAAGTCCTATGCAAGACAGCCAATACCTTGCACAATAAAGGACAGAGGCTTTTATTAATTTTAACCGAGCCTAAAAGGCAATTACGCTGGCAATTTATGACAAATCGGAGCAATGGCGGGGGTGCTTCACTTCCTTGGCGACTTATATCAGCGAACTTTATTAAATCGTTCGATCTTCTTGCTCGAGTCCGAAGCCACAGACACGGTTTCGAGCAAGTTGTGGAGGTGGCCGCGGTCTGTTGCCACCTCAGTCTCAACCAGGTCGTAACCGCGAGTGCATCTAACTTGTGCTATGCGGGTTCTGGCCTCTACCGACCCCTGCATCCGGGACTCAGTGTCCTTGATAGCCGGCATTTTGGAGACGTATTCGCCTGAATATTTTCTTCGAAGATACTAAGGTGAGCCTCCTTTCTTTTGTTACGCTTGTCATAGAATGTGCCATTAAATTACAGCGTTCCCTGACCCCTCTATGGGTGTTAGGTAAGTCTATGTCTTCCGTGTTCGCTAATTCGTAAAAGTTAAGCAGCACGGTCGGGCGGCGGGACATAGTTTATTTTTTCGAAGAAAATAAAATCTCTTCTTTTTAGTTTTCCTGAAGAACTAAAAAGTTCTCAAGTTTAAAGCTGCTAAAAGCAGTTTTGCCTAGACGGCAATTAGCCGGCTTCTCTTGACGGCAGAGCTTGGCTGGAGTCCGACAGGATAAAATCCTGGTGTCTATTTTATGTTTTCTACTTGAATATTTTCTTTTCCTTTTTCTTTCTTAATTAACCATAATAAAAAAAATAAATGTAAAATTTTATGATATTGTGTGTTTAAAATTGCCGCTATCCGGACTGCCGGGGTCGGGGTTGAAACTCATTAAATTTAAGGCCGAGTGATACCGGTGTTGTATTTTAGGCAGGGTACTGTTTTGTTGCTTAAGAGCCTTGCGTTTATAGGTTCTAGCCATTTTTACCTTGCCTAACCTTTATTAGGATCACTCGTGTGAAATTTGAGTAAATGTAAGTTAGGAAAATTAAGAAATTTGTGTGAACTTTAAAAAAATTAAGAAATTTGTGCCAACTAAAAAAAAATTCAAATGTTGTGAATTTAAAAGTAACTGGTGGGGTGAGTGAAATTTTGTGTGTATTTTCTGTGTCATCAGTATTTTTCTACATATTATCTAAGGCTGTAATCTGTCCACTTAATAGTGTAGACCTGAATTTATTAGATGAAAGTTTTTCTAATAAGCTTTAAACCTACTATTATGTCTTTTATCCAAGATTAGATCAACATAGACATAGTAGTACATCAGTAGCAATAGTTCATCAATAGCAATAGCTCATCAATAGCAATAGTTCATCAATAGCAATAGCTCATCAATAGCAATAGTTCACTCACCTCTTAGATACCTTACGACTTAGATACTCAATTNATCAAGCGATCACAGCCTATGAACTTTATTGTAGAAGGCTCTTAAATCTGCCTTATAAAGTCCGTTATTGACCTCAGTGTTAGAGCAATGGCTAGAATTTCGACAGTTCTTATGCTCATAATTCAATACGAGTACGCACTAACGAGAGGGTTTTCAGCAATGCGTCCCATGAATTATGCTTTTCATAGTCACCTGTATTTTAAATGCATTACCAGAATCACACTACCGCGACAAAGAGGAACTCATTTTTTCGGGCTTTTCTCCGAATCATGTTTTCGACAATTATCAATGGTATTACGATAACCATGTATGAATAACAATCAAGGATCTAAATCATTTGTCTCAACACTTAGTTAACATGGGTATTACGATAACCATGTATGAATAGCAATTAAGGGTCTCTGTGTTAAGGTATTTGAACGCGATTTTTGCTTTTATTTCTATTTAAATGCGCGCAAACGAATGCATTTTTAACTAAGCGTTACGAGGATTGTGTTCTCTTAGTAACTTATATTCAAATGCACTGTCAAAATCAGATTAGACAATGGAAAGGAACTCATTTTTGATGTGCTTTTCTATCAATCATTTTTTAATTCAACATTTTACACGAGTATTACGATACCAATGTGTTATTATCAGATATGTATGTTTAATGTGAAGGTGTTTTAAAAACAAAAGTATCAACATTTCATATTATACTTTATTGGAAATAAAATATTTTTTTTCATGTCGGAATGAAAGGGAGTAATAGTCATCAAATACATACATGACAAACCTATTTGAAGAACAAACTTTATAATAGTTTCAAATTAGAGTTCAAATTTTTTACTTGATGAGAAGAACATCCAATAAAAGTGTTCGACTCGTTCATGGCAAGAAATTGAGAACAACGATCTCCAAACATTTCCCCCGTTAAGCAATCGACAGACCTGTAGTGGACTCTTAGGGCTGATTCACACCATAGGTCCGGTCACGTTCCGTTCCCGATCCAGTCCCGGTCCGGTCCAATATTGTTCAATGCATTTCAGTGGAGGCATTCAGACTGGCAGTGCCTGTCAGGTCTCGTTCCAGTTACGCTCCAGTCGCGATATCGTCAAAAGATATTTTGACCGCGGCAAGAACGGAGCCAGTCTCCGGCACTGCTAGTGTGAAGTTGTGAACTAAGGGTGCCTGCACACCAAAAGACTGAAAGCAAGAAAGCAAGCGAGAAAGAAAGATGTCAAGCGAGATCTATCACACACCAAAAGATAGCCAGTTGGCTCTTAAATGTCATGGAGAGAGGTCTATAACAAAAACAGGCGGTACACGCACGTGTTTGTATCGTTGAATTTTATTCCTACTTCATCCCATTGCTTTAAAACATGTAATCTGTCTCTGTGCTTTGGATCTTTTAAGTTCAAAAGGCACAGTACAGCATAAACTTTGGATATAAGGAGTTCAGTCTATGCTGAAAGAATTGAGCAGCACACCTCCCTTGTCGACATCTCACTGCACACTGCCAGAGGCTTCCCGCTGCAGCTTTCGAGTGTGAAACCATCTTGAAGTCGCTTTCTCGCTTCAGCCAATCTTCAGTCTTTCTCGCTCGCTCGCTTGCTTGCTTGCAGT
>JACJUY010009417.1:9157-19455 GCA_014220935.1 Platorchestia sp. MABIK | reverse complement strand
TGACAGTGAAGATGAAGAGTAAGCAACTGCACCAGCTCCCAAGAAGGCTAGAGCCCAGAAGGATGTGCCCCAGAGGACGTGGAAGAAGGAGGTCATCAGCTACCCTACAATAACTGATTTTACCCACTGTGCCCCTGATTATCTTAGATCACCCTTTGAGTACTTTCAATACATTTTCCTCATGGCCCTGGTAGATATTGTCGACCAAACTAACCAGTATGGCCGGCAGTAGAACATCAACGCCACCTTCTCGATTGACCAGCATGAACTCATGGTGTTTATCGGCATCGTGTTGTAGATAGGGGTCTGCATCTTGCTTTCAATTGAGGACTACTAGGGAGCATTTAAGAGGGTGGTACATGTGGCTAATGTGATATCCTCTAAGTAGTTTAAGTTGATCAGGTTCAACCTGCATTTCAACAACCGAAAGCAACCTCCATGCAGTCCATCGAGAGGTTATTGTATCCTACAAGAGCACCACAGCGGAGACGCTGAAATAGTACATCCAGGCAAAGCCGGACAAGTGGGGGTATAATCTTCTCTACAAACCAAGTAGTGATGGCTTCATTCATGACATCCAGATGGACCAGAGAGAAACTACCTTCATCTGCCACCACATCATGCTCTCACAGGAGGAGTCGCCACTGCTAGTCTCAGCCAAGACCTTTCTTGTGTTGGTCAAAACCATCAACAGACAGTATGACTAAACCATCTACGCCGATAACTACGTCACCAGCATCGAGTTGATGGAGTATCTGAAGGATTGTATGGGCTGCCGGTACGTGGGGACGGTGAAGGTCTACCGTGTTGTCCATGCTTCTTTCATCTCTACATAGGAGCCGGACAAAATGACAAATCCTACTAAAACTCGGCAGCAGCCAGCAACCTCCGCTTCCTCTTCCTGAGCTCTATGTTTTGTGCCAAGATGTAAAGAAAAGTATTTTTTTGTATTTTTGAATGATGTATGCGTAAAGAAATGTATTTATGTATATTTTCTCAATTTTTTGTTAGTAAAACAGTGAATTTATCTTCGCGTTTTATTTTAAATGCATTATTTTTCAAGTAATATTAAAAAAATTCATTGGAGGTAAGTAACATATGATACTAACATAATTTAGGTCAATTATAAAAATAACACAAGAGTTAAATTTGGTGAGTTTTTACAACCACAACCGGGCGAAAGAGCACGAGCGGGATATTTATGGGTAACCCTAGACCGGGCGAAGTATCCCGGACGGGACTAACATGGTTCACCGTAAGCCAGGCGGGTAGCCCGCACGGGCTCCTTCATTAATGGACCATAGCATGCAATTATTGCCTCAAATGAAAAAATGTTTACAAATGAAAGTGTCTTAGATATGTAGGTAGTTTCTGACCCTGAAAGGAATTTATGATATCTCAAGTATTTCTAGGTGTGCCCGCTAAAGGGTTAAGATTGAAACGTCAAAACTTCATTGTGTATCCTGTCTACCGGCGTTTAGGATGGATGTACGAAGCAATCTGTTTCCAATGTTAATGTTAATTTTCAATTGATTAAAACCTGCCTTAAGGTTTTTGCTTTTATTTCACGACAGAGGTCAAGCCACTGCAGACCCCAACGGCGTCAAGAGCCGAATTCGACGTAGCATGAAAGAAATAGCTGGACTCAAGGACATATTTGGAAGGATGTTACGCTCGCAAAAAAACGTCTTCAAAGCAGACAGCTGGGAGAATCAAGTTTCGGCACCCCCAAACTTTCAAACGCAAACAAAGGAAACAGGTTTGACCAGGTATACTGCTACTACCACCGTTCATTCGGCGACCGTCCAAGGAACTGCACACCTCCATGCAGCAATGCAAAACGATGGCCGCGGAGGATGGTAACGCCTTGTCCTACGCGCGAGCAAGCGCCGGTTATTTGTTGTGCGTCACCGACTCCAACAACACTTTGTATCTGGTCGATACCGGCTCCGCGATTAGTTTAATTCCGCTCGACGAAAAAAAATCGACCAGACCCCCGTCCTACGATCTACAAACGGTTAACAACACTACAATTGCCTCGTACGGGACGGCAGAAAGGAAGACTCAAGTAGCACGAAAATTCCCCGAATTGATCATCGAGCATCGCCGGATTTCGACGACATCTTCAAGGAGTTCTCCGAGATACTAGTTTCACTCGGACACCCTTCTCAACAAGTTAGAAAAGATGTAGAACATCACATCGATTCGTTTGCTCCCCCAGTGTACCCGAAACCCAGGAGACTTTCCAAAAAACTAGAAATAACTCGTAAACTCGAAAAATAACGGGGGTTACGTTACCTGTGGTGGTCTCAACAAGCCGTTCGCTTGTACACCATCGCATGGCTTCGAGGCGCCATCCCATGCCACAGCAAGCTTCAAGGCGCCACACCATGCTACGGCAGGCTTTAATGCGCCACCCCACGCAGCGGCAGGCTTCGAGACGCTGCCCACGGAATAACGTGACGCTACCCCACGCAGCGGCAGGCTTCGAGGCGCCACCCCACGCAACGAGGAGCTGCAAGGCGCCACACCATACCAAGGCAAGTTTCAATGCTCCACCACACGCAGAAGTGAGCTTTGAGGCGCCATCTAACCACCAACCAATGAAGATGAGTGCTCAGCACGTTACCGCACTCACCAGGCCCTATATAACGGGGTGCAAGAAGCTCGGCCAGTCTTCTCACCGCGGCTCCGATCTTCACAACACGCACCAAAGACGCTCCCCCAGCTACAGCCTCAACGGCCTCTACCGCCACCCGTGCTGGGTTCAGAGTTTGCGAGCCAGCAGATTTCTCGCTTCTGCTCGTAGCGTGACAGAGAAAAGTGAAGTGAAACTTCGTACAATTTGCGCATTTGTTCTTAAACTTAAATCGGCACTTATCAGCTGTATGGCTAAGATTAGCACACTTAAGACGCGCTCGAAGTTCAGTCAGTCTGTCTCTCTTTGCGTCAGGGGCTTGGCACACCGGACACTTGAAAGTGGAGTGCAAGTTTTCTTTGACGCTCCGACCAGAGCACAGAGTACGGTAAGGTTAGACAGATTTACCAGGTGAGGGTTTAACGTAGCTCACATTAGCAGCCATTCCAGACGCGGCCACAGCCTCATCTACTCTACCTGAACGGAATCCTTTTTCTTTACTTTTAGAATTTTCATAACTGAATTATACTTTGCGGTGGCATCAAAAATATTGTTATCTATATCGTCCAGAGACGACTTAGTTTAATTCGTAATTTGGACAAACTGAGTTTGCAAGACATGATTCATGCCTTTCCAGAAAAAGTATTGGAGCACCGTATCGGTATCAATTGACAGAGACGAGAACGATTCGCTGATAAATTTCATTTTGCTAATGAATTGATGGGGATCATCTCCCACTGAACATTTTAGTTCAGCAAGTTGTCGAATCGTTTCGTAATTCTGAGTTGTTGGAGAGGCAAATGCCTGTTCCAAAAGCAATTTGGCCCTTCATAGTTTTGATTACAAAGTTCCAGTGATTTTACAAGAGTCAAAGGCTCGTTACGCAACTGCTCAATGAGAAACAAATACTTCTCGGAACTGGCAAATGAGTACTTTTCAAGTACGTTCTCAAAATTAAGAAGAAACTTTGTCAAACTTTCATCATCTTTGTGCCCATATTCTGGTAATTGGATTAGAGGTGATTTGAGCTGACTACGATAAACATCGTCAAGCTGCCTATCGCTCTCGCGATCTCGGGGCTTTAAAAAGAGTTCTAGAATATTCATGCTTGCAATTAATTTTTTAGCGTACAAAGAACAAGTATCGCAATCATCTTGAAGCTCTGAATCAGGAGTTTTAGCCTCAAATAAAGCTGAGGAAATTTTCAGGTCTAAATCTATCAGATCAGTTTGAAGATTTTTAAGTGTAGAGAGTGAATTTCGCGTTTCTTCAGAAAAAAGATCATCAATGTTAGCTACTAAGGAATTATGAGTTTGGGTCACTTCAGACCGCATGTACTTGCGGCTGTTAATCAGTAATTAAACATCCATTACGGAAATTCACACACTACCGAACAAAAAAATTAGGTCACTGGAAAATTTCAAGAAATGAGAAGACGTGTGCGCTTAGAGAGAAAGGTCATCCCCGATAACACGAGAACCAGCCAGGACACCAGTGAGCTCCACGTTGGTCGCGATCTTGAAAATAATTCAGAATGTGCCAGTAATAGCAGCTCACGAGAACAGAGTTTATTAAAAAGACTAGTTAAACTTGGCTAGTTCCCGAGCGGTCACCCCAGGCGGTCGGAGGGTTCTGCTCTCAATAGTTCAGGGGTTCTTAACCTTTTTGGAGGTACCGAACCCTACAAGTTCCATGCATGCATTCATCGAACCCTTCATAGTTGGAAAAATAAAATGTTTTTTTTTTTTCAAAATCAAAACATATGCATATAACTATATGCTGTATAAGTGCACAAACTGTACCATGCATCATTTGCACACAAAATCACTGTGTTGAAAGAAAAAAACAACACAACATGAATTTCGCACATAGACAAAAACGTAATGAATATTCACTACAAATCAATGTGACTGTTGTTGTTGTCTCACACCGACAATTTCAGGAATGCGCTGCTTCTCCTTCGCAAGTGCCACTCTCATATCATTTTCGCAACAAAGTTTGTTCCTTTTCTTCGTTTTCATGTTTACCATCATCGAAAAGGACTGCTCGCAAAGATAAGTTGTAACCAATGGTATGAGAATCTCGAGGGCTTTATTAGCAATAAGAGGGTACGCTACGATTTGGTGACACCAAAACCTTGAGAGCATAGTTGTTCTGAAGAGTTGCTGTTGACCCTGGCTCTCCTGCAGTCAATGATTTCGTCCAGGTCATTGACATCTGCTGTCGCAACACTAAACGTGAACGGCTGTCTCACCCATGCTGGAAATGAGATTTTAGTGGGGAAGTATCCGTCTAGAGACTTTGCGAGCTCATTTAAAGGGCATTGCAATTGCTTGCTTCAGTGCCCTGGGTACAGAAATGTCTCTGACACCGGATACTTTCTCGATCTTACTTACGCAGTCATCTGCAGGGGAAGTTTGCAAAGTTATCATTCTCTGTTCGTCGTTTCCATAACGGTAGCTTTTTTTTAAAAGACCTTAGATTTTCTTCCGCTTCGATGATGTTGACTCCACCGCCCTGCGTCTGTTGATTGAGGTGATTGAGAACATCAAAGATATCGGCCATGTACACCAAAATGAGAAAGAACTCAGAATTTTCGAAGTAATCTGCATGACAATGTTGTTGCTCTCGCAAAAACAGAACTAATTCCACAAGCATGGCAAAAGCACGATTCAGCACCTCACCCCGGGATAACCAGAGAACGTTTGAATGGTGCAGAAGTACTTCGAATTCAGATCTCATTTCATTATACAGCTCTTTGAAGATGCGGTAGTTCAGAGCACTATTTCGCACATAGTTCACACATTCCACTACAGTTTTTAATACTTGTGCGAGTTTTGGAGGCAAGGTTTTTGTTTCCAATGCATGCCTGTGCAGAACACAGTGCGTAACGATGACGTGTGGTGCATTGGCTTTCACCAGCGAACTGAAACCAGATTTTTGTCCCAGCATGACTGGAGCTCCGTTCGAACAAACTGCAGAAACCAAATTCCACGAAAGGTCGTAGTCTCTGAAGAAGTTATCCACAAGCTTCTTTGCGTCTGCTGCTTTATTTGTTGTTGGGATAGGCCTACAAAATGAGAAGTCTTCTTTTATCATGTCGTTTTTCACATAGCGCACAAACACAGGAAGCTGGCTTAGACTGGAGATAGCGGTACTCTCGTTGAGTTGGAGGCTGAATTTTGCTGGGCTTGAAATCAGATCTGTAACTACTTGAGCTAAGGTATCATTGCTCATGTTATCTATTCTGCTGCTGGTGGTGTCATTTGAAAGAGGAATTTAGGACGACTCATTTTCAGCTGCTTTTCCCCGCATGATATTCGCCATCTTCAACGCAGCTGGTTTTACGAGTGTTTCACCAATGGTGTGTGGTTTGCCTTGCTTTGCAAACAGGTACGCAACTTCGTATGGTGCTCTTAAGACCGGTTGGTCGATGGGTACTAAGCCTAAAACAGGCAGAGTAGCCTTTTCATCGAATCTGACTCTCTTCCCCTTGAATACAGCAAGCGTTGTGTTTTTGTATTTTCCATCGCCATGCAGCTTTAGAAAGCGTTCCCTTAATTTCGCCGGTGCCAGATTAGAATTGCTCAAATTGGCATTGCAAATCATGCATTGAGGACGCTGACTCCCTCACGTTCCGTTATACACGTGAATCCATACTGGACGTATTCGTCCGACCACTTCCTTTTTTTGCTCGACATAGTTAGTATCAAGGGTTTGAAGAATTAAAAGGGAAATCACAAATCACGTACGATCAACACGGTCACAAGTTGGCTACTAAGTGTACTGAGCTGCCTCAGTAATCAGCAGGGTTTCCACGCGAGGCGACTCGAATTACCCTAGCTTAAGGGTGTTGATTACCCCAGATTACCCTAAAACAGTTAATCCTGACCTATGATCTATAAATTAACTAAAAAGAAAATGGACTGGTTTCCAGAGCCCCCTCAGTTTGAATTAGTACTGTGTTATTTACTGCATGAGCGTCAGTAGGGAAGGGCATTTGAACGACGTTAGAATGCTGGTTTGATATCCCAGACGATATCACGTACAAGATGTTTGCCACATACCTGTCGAATTATTTTTGCTGCCCACTGTTTTCCAAGGCACACCTTTTTTAGCGACTCCTGATCTGGGAACATTGTTTTCATCAAACTAAAAGAGGCTCACATAATGAGACAGGTAGGTGGTGCTTAGCTAAAAATGCACAAACTTGTAGTTCCACTTTACGAGCACGATTTTCGAGAGGATCATTGGATAGCACGTAGCTGGTAATTGATGGGGTTTTCTTTGCCACCATGGATCGTTGTTTGTGTCTCTGAGAGCATGTGACGCTTGATCTCCGATCGATTTCCCACAAGTAATATCGGTTCGACAAACCTTACAGTATGTCATATCCTTTTGCTCTGTTGATTTTGAGGACTTGGCTAACCATCCTTCAAACTCAGGTTCCGATGTCCACAAATCTTTAAATTTCTGCAGGTAGTTTTTAGCTTTCACGTGGAGCTTTCCTTTTTTCGAGGTGGTGTCGTTGGCTCTTCCTCACTCTGTGCGCAATCATCTGCCATGCTGCAAGAAATGCAATAATATGTTTACCTCTCCCTAGTATAATTCTCTATTTTCCATTTAATTTTCCATCCATCCCCGAGCTTCACCCATTCTTCCCACATGCTCAATTTAACCTAATACTTTGATCCACTCTCTCTGGTGACTTTTTGGCTTTCCTCACACATGACCTTCGTCATATCTTTTCATTACGGATTTTATCCAATCTTGTTACATCGCATGTGCTGCACAGAGACTTCGTTGCAATCACATTCACTCATGAACTCATAAAGTTGATCGTAAAGTAATCAAATTTTTTCATTTCCTAAAGGGCGGGTGAGGAAATTCAGAGGTTTTTGAAAAAAAACAACTTTGCCTTTATTAATATGTGTAAACTTTCCTCAATACGCAGTTGCTAGAAGCCCTAGTGCTTCAATTTCGGTTGACGGAATTCTAGGCATGATCGCAGCTATATCAAATTCCACGTCCGTGTTACAGCGTCTAAGAAAGACGGTGAGAATACAAACACATATTGCAAGTTTTAAGTCAAAAACTGTACTCTTTTGTTTATATGAATTTTTAAAACTAATTTTATAGCTTCTTTCTTTCGCCTTTAGCACCTTTTGTAACTCGAAGTGTCAAAGAACCCGGTCTAAATTTTTTTGTTTGCATCGCAACAATAGCATGCTTCGTTGGCGTGCAACATGGTAGGAAATAAGACCCCTTCCACCTAATTAGCTGGTAAAATACCGGAGCTGTGAGATTACTCTGCTGTTAATTCAATGACTATTACAAGAATGAAACTAATAATTATTTCTATAATGAAACATATTGGCTGCGGTATTTAACAATACAACAGACATACCTGTCAACATTCTGTTGATGCTTATAAGCATGCGCGCGATTAGAACAGGACAGTGACTTTCGTCGACTGGCTGTTGCTGACACCGATCGAGTTTTGTATTAGCGAAATGCAACTCAGAATCATTTGTCAAAACGAAGTGAACAAGAGATATTATAGCTTTGCATCGTGACGCCGTCTTCCGTGAGCGATTCTTGATGACATTAAAATTTGCGACATAACCACAGCAGCAGTGNTAGTTGTAAATTGATCTGTGGTAGTTTATATTAACTAAACCTTTTCTGATCATGCTGCTCTTCTTAGCTCAAATGCTTTAAATTGTCAACTCAAATCAGAAAATAGGAGTAGATTCACCGGCTATGATATTTATTATAAACATATATACCCAACAGATAGCCTAAATTGTGAGTTGATTAGAGTATTCTTAAATTGTCTAAAATATATCACAAAATACAGAATAAAAATCTGTTGAAAGGTTATTCTGAAGCACCATGATCATTGTCCATTGTGTGGAAAAGTATCAAAATTATTTGCATGGTATGTAAGCCATTTTGCATTTCATGAAAACTTGAGCAATGTTGCATTTTCATGCTCTTGTGACAAATTAATGTCCTATGAAATTAAAATCTTTCACTGATTCCAAGTGCATGTTTTAGGAGGACATGGAAAAAATTTGTCTAATGGTATCCAAAGAGGAGCATCAGAGATCTCCAGATACTTTTTTGTGGTGCAAGTTATAACATAGCAATTGAATTTGTTCTCATTTTAATGTCCTGCTTTGACATCTCAGTGACCATATAAAAGATGGTAAAATAATTAGGTGCCCCATGAAAGATTGTGATGAATTGTAAAAGACAGTGACTGGAATTAGCTAGTCATGTAGAGTCAAAAGTGGACTGTAATGACCCACCATGCCTGGGGATGGTGTTTTGACGAACTGGTAATTCCAGTGATGCAGCTTATGACAAGGATTGGTGGATCCTAAGTAGTTTGTTGGACAAGTCTGGAAAACAGGCGCTGAACTCTTTTGTGTAAATATTGGGTATTGCGGAGGGAATTGTAGGCCGTCACAAAAGCTCCAACGCCGTCGGCCCTCAACTTCAATTTCAATTTCAAGTGCATGCACCCATACTTACGTACATACACATAAAAATGCATGCACATGAACGCAAATATTAGCATACAAGCAATCATAATACATACGCACACTACAAAAATGCTGAATAATGGTTTAAAATATAGGATAATGAGGAAAAGAGATTCGTAACTACTTATTCAGTATGTTCTGCAGCTTGTAATTATTCGTAGAATGCAAGATGACGAGGTACTTTAATTTTAAATTCTCTCAATGTTTGAGGGATTTGGATTCTCCTGGGAAGATATTTCTACAGTGAGGCTCCTGATACTGATTGTCTTCTGCCCAATGTCAGATGAACAATAGTCGACCAGGACATCACTATTGCTGATTGGTTTTAGTTTGGTGACGGAGGGAGATGGAAACGCACTATCTCAGTATTGCTCTGATGAAGATATAAAAAGGAGAATAAGGTGAATACTTTGAATACTTTGAGAATACTTTGAGCATAAGGCACTTTCTCAAGTGGGAGTCCGAGTTTATTAAGGAGAGAGTTTACGTGATCATTTCTTTTGAATTTACCGTTGTATACTAGCTTGGCTGCGAAGTTCATGCATATTTGTAACTCTCTTTGAAGGTTTTGAGGTTATGTCTTCATACTAAGCGGCAATAGTTAATGTGCGATTAAATGGCCAATTATATGGATATTTCGTCGATTAAAAAACGATTTTCACTTTTACGTTCATGGTGAGAATAAATGCGTTGATGCTTTTTATACGATGAAAAAGCATTAAAATTCCATGAATTCTGTAACCAGTTTTCTCAACGTGAGCTTTGATGGACATATTTCATTGGATAAGATTGCTAGATTTTTATATTACCTAGATACTAAGATTTATTTACATTTCGTGGTGAGGTGAGGAGGTGAACAGACACTCCACGTAAACGCAGCGTCAAACATTTCAAAATGTGAGGGAATGAAAATTTGCCAAAACCCCAAACTCGAACTGAGTATCCGTGAATGTGCTTCCTACCTCAATGAATCGTGAAACTGGCAATCAGTTATCAAATACATTCAGTTGTAATCAATTTCATCGTGCACAAACAGACTGATCCTCTCTGTGTAGCCTCGGTGTAGCCTCGCTCGGTGGTCAACCGCAAACGAATCCCCTCCCCTTTCC
>JACJUY010009416.1:12118-25054 GCA_014220935.1 Platorchestia sp. MABIK | reverse complement strand
TTTAAGAAGGGCGTAAGGATTTCGTCCTCGTTTAAGTAAGCTCACATCACCGAAAATGTACAACCATGCATGAACGATGATCTTGGTGACAGGTTTGTGCCTTGTGGTGCTTCATGAGTATTTGGTTTTTCTATATTCATGTATCTATTAATATGTACAGTATCTAATATATAGTACAAATATATGTGTACATATTTGGTGTAATAATTTGGAAGAAGATGAATTCTGTATCTTTTTCGCGCCAATTTTTTCATCAAAGATTATTAAAACATGAATCTTGTACACTATTTTTGAGTGAAAGTTTAAAATTTTCGCTCCACTTTTGTGTGATTATTTGAGACACTCGAGTCTGAGTTTCGGGGAAAGCTGTTTTATTTTTTAGGTAATCTCCGTGAAGATAATAAACTTTAGAAGGCAGATTCGTTCAGTTGTTCTAGGAATTTTTTTCTAACTCCATTATATTCGTTGTAAAGTTACTAATTTTGTTTCGAGATGGTAAAATAAAATGGTACTTGAACATCATTATAGTGGGAAAGTTTCTCTGCAAATTTCGAATGAATTTCTATTTACCATCTTGATCGTATTGGCAATAAATTTAAATTAAATAATCTGTTCATAGCAAAATTTTTTCAAGTCGAGCTTACATTTTTTTTTGAGCTAAGAGATCTGAAAGACGCCAACTTCACTGGTAGAGTATTTTTTTTTCTTGCTACGAGGGGAAAGTTTTAGTCTCATGTTGAAGCAGAGTGCTTTTTTTTTCCTCATGTTCACGTAAGAATTATGTATACAATTGAAAAATGGATTTTACAGACCAGATATTTGCTTTTACATTAGACAAGCGAATCCATATTGGGAAAAATATCTCTGTATGCTGTCAAAATTACGAGCAATATTTTTGTTAATTGAAAATGTTCTTTGGAGTTGTGAGTGAAATCACCTCCCAGTCCGACCCAAATAACTCTTCAGCTGGTCATGGGATGACACCTACCAGACAACACGTACAATTTCTGACTACTCGTTGTGTAATGATAACGCGCTCTCGCCGGTGCCCCGTGGGGGGACAGCGCTGTCATGCTTCATTTCATTTTGCAGCACAGCCTGTGGAGACAGCTCTGTTGCACTGCATTTCTTCTCTTGGAAATCCGCTGTTATTTTTTATGTTGCAGTGTACCATAAGGAAATAGCGCTGTTAGTTCCCACTTAAACCTAGGACCGTATCGGCCAGGAATCGTTAAATGAATATGCTTTAGATATTCGTTGGTAGATTTTTTTCTACAGTCTTTCATGTGAGGAAAGTCGTGTGACCGACCTTACCCTAGTCACATCGTTTGTTTTTACTCCCCTTGGAGATTTTGAGATGCTTGCCCTACCTCATTTTGTCGGCTGTAACCGAATGGGTCATCAGACTCTGATATGTTGTGCTTTAACCGTACCTCTTGTTACTGTAAATCACTTCTGAGTTGACTGTGTCGATGCTCCAATTCAAAGGAAGATTTGGAGTCAACTTCAAATTTTATTCATGTTATAATTACTGAAAATACGAGTAGATCATTTTCGAATGAGGAAGGGCTGCCTTAGGAGAGGGTGCAAAGCTTTCGAGAAAGAAAGAGCAACTGATCTCTTTTTTGCCCTTTATGTCACAAAAACAGATTTACGAGAGAGCCTCTTAATTTGATTGAATTGAGAGCATCAACGTGAATTCAGAATTCCATAGTTTGTACTCACAATTTCACCCCCGATTTACGGCTACTCCACTCTGACTGTAGAGGCTTGCATGTGTCACTCTTAGTCTCCAATGTACACCCATGCAAAGAAATGAGTGAGTAATACACGGAGTTTCTGGCCCTTCTAACGCGCAAACGACAGGCATTCACCTTCATTTTGAAGTGGCTGACACCAGCTCTATGAAACTTCATAACCGCCTCCGCAGCTCCCATTCAGCGGCCGTCATGGATATGCGTGGCTAGCAGAATACTAAACCTCTCTCTCGCTTGAAAATCGATTTCGCACGGAGGCGAAAAGTCGCGCAGTGTAATTTGTCGCTTGTAACACACGTTTTAGAGCGGGTATGGTAGGCCACACGTACTTATTACGTTCTGGAAGTGTGGGTGTGTTTATTGCCGCCACCTCTTCAACGGCAATTTTTGAAAAGTTACAATACGCTTATGACTTCCTTTGCTGTGACAACCACGTGGATTAGAAAGCAGTATGGGAATATTCTGATTTTTTAAAAATGCTCTCAAACCTCCGTCTCTTGAATCAGCTAACTCACCGCTTGCCAGAGACAGATCTTTTGAGATCACAAACGTTCACTTAATTGATCGTGTTTTTTCGTGAGTAACTTGAAATTTCTATGTGCATCCACTTTAGCGCTCCCTGGGGGACAATGTGAGGGCCCGAGCTGAGAGTTAGGTAGGTTTTCTTTTTTGTTGAAATGAAATGTTTTTGTTATGTTAAGGACCACCTTTTTTCGGTTCACTGCTGTCCTGTTTTTCAGCACCTACTACTTTCTTCTTCAACTTTGGTCTTGTTTCATAATCTTCTTTCACAACTTACTGTTTCTATGCCCTTTCTGCGTAGATTCCACGTTTCCTTAACTCCATACTAGATGGTGCCTTCCTTTTTCCTCTCTTTGGATCGCATTTGTTGCTGCGGGTAGGGAGGCTAAAACTAACGACTAATCTAACTAATCTAATGTGCATCCACTTGCAGACTTGTTTTCTAACCCAAGATGACTTGCTGCCCCAGCTATGCCTCTATGAAACGTACGACCATCAGCAGCAAGTAATAACGGCGATGGCGGCCGCCTTTATGACCATATACCGTGCGGGTAGGTTTCTGGGCTGCGCAACATGACCCCCTGCCGCCTCTGCTGAATAGCATCGTCTTGCCCAGACGTCTAAGCTCATTGTCCTTGCCGGAGACATGTCTTGCTTAGCTTAGACTTGATGGGCCTGCATCCGCTGCTGGTACTGAGTGGTGCGGGCGGTCTTGGTTTGAGGGCCTAGACTTTTGACGCAAGTTGACGTGTGCTGTACTTGTGGATGAAATACTCTGTGGGATCGTAAAGGAAATAACAGTAGGTGTACAGCAAATGGTAATTTTTGCGACTTCCGTACCTCGGAGCAAAGTATGCGGTAAGTCACAATGCTCCTGTCAAATGCGGAAAGCGTAAATACGACTTAGAAACGAAATTCAATTGCACAGAAATTCAAAGATATCCGTGATTTATCCCTTCAAGGGCATACACCTATTATATCTGTGAAAATAAGCGCTCCTTAGAATAAGATGTGAGGTCCCGAGCTGAAGGTTAGGTAAGCCTATTGTTGAAATAGAAGTGAATCCTCGTTTCATTAGGCATCATCTTTTTTCAGTTCTCTACTGTCCTGTTTTCCAGTATCTACCAATGATAACAGCAACTTATTTCCTAAGTTGCTGTTTCTACGTGCTGGGGATATTGTGATGATCCAAACCATATGCATAGATTCTTCGTTCACTTCACTCCATACTTAATGGGACCTTCCGCCTTCCTCTCTTTAGAATACTATTGTAGTAGTTAGGGAGGCTCAAACTAACTTATCTAGTCTAATGTATTTAACTCGCAACTTACTGTGACTATTTTTTGTATTCTTACTCCTCGATTTTCGTTGAGGTTTGTCTATCCTATTTTATGGAGAGACTGCATCCTCAGGGAGATGCTGTTAAGACCTCAACTATAGATAGGCCTTCGGAACTTGTCTTTCGTGGCTACCATGTTTTTTTCAGCTATCATGTTTTCTTCGCTATCTCCTCAGTTTCGTATTCCTCTTCCTTCCTAAGTTGCTGTTTCTATGCGCGTGCTATTATGTGTACAAACGCACAAAACGCGTAGATGCATCGTGTTGTACGTCCAAATACACTTTTCTTCACTTTCTTGACCATTCTGTTGTGGCTAGTAAGTCTTGAACTAACTAAAATTAGAAGAAATTCAAATGCGTGAGATTTAATTCTTGCCCGCGCCATTTTAAATGATTGAACAAATCTTTCTTTGAAAGGGGTATGACTATGAAGTGCGCAAAAGCCTTCCATTTGTAAAAAATGATGGAAAATCAATTGCTGAGCAATCAGTTTGTTGCACATGGTGTGCAAGCCTGCTAATGTAGTATTTTTCTTTAGTTTTGTTATGAGGTTTATGCCATATCTCCAGTGTGGTGTTGGAAATGGTGAAATCTAAATACATTGAAGATTTGTTTAGTTACTGCGCCTTTGACCGTAATTTGAAAGAAGGCAGTGATTGGTATTCGCTGCCGCTATACAAGAAGTGTAAGCTCTAATGCCGCTCGGGAGAAAGTTATTGCCAATTTCAGCATTGAAGCAGAGCTAAAATTTCTGGTACTGAATTCTTCGGATCCTCGGTGGAATATGTTTCTATAGAACTGGGCCTTCGTGCAATACAAACACTTGACCGATGCACATTTACCCTGACACTCAAAATGATTTGCAATGTTTCCTTTTATGAACTGAAGTTGCTGTTGTGAAAGTTGAAGAGTGTTCAGATGTGATGGGAGAAAGAACCTACCAGCCATTAAAAATACAATGAAATGAATGAATGAAGTTCAAAAATGCTGATTCAATTTTCTGCCATTTCTAGGTTAACGAATTCATCTTACATGATCATGGAAATAACTTGAACAGTACTGTCAATTTTGTGTAAATAATTGGTGTTCTCTCAGGGGGCTACTATACTGTTGTATCAATAGATTATAGCGCTCCCATGGGGAAAATGTGAGGTCTCGAACTGAAAATTAGGTTGGCCATCCTTTTGGTGAAATAGAATAG
This sequence comes from Platorchestia sp. MABIK, assembly GCA_014220935.1. NCBI lineage: Eukaryota > Metazoa > Arthropoda > Malacostraca > Amphipoda > Talitridae > Platorchestia > Platorchestia sp. MABIK. The sequence goes on along the minus strand of JACJUY010009416.1, from coordinate 20,236 downwards.
TTTTTGTTTTGTTTCGGACCATCTTTTTTTGGTTCACTGCTGTCCTATTTTGCAGCTCCTCCTTTCTTCTTTTTTACATCTATTTCATAAACTTCTTTCTTAATTTGGTGTTTCCAAGCTCAAGGGATCTTGGGCGGGAACACAAATTGTGCATAGATTCCCAATTTCCTAAACTCCGTATTAAATGGTGCCTTCATCCTTTTCTGTTTGGAACACCGTTATTGAGGTTGGGGAGGCTTGAACTAGCTCATCTAATTTAACATAATTCTATTTTTTTTCATAATGATTTTCATGGGTCAAAGCTTACATTTCACTTTCTTTATGTTTCAATGAATTTCATATCTTTGATTGGGCGCCTTCCAGTCCATGAAATAAGTAACGTAGAGATTCATTTCCAGTGTTCAGAAAATCACTTCTCTTATTTACGAAAAGTGGAATACTCGAAGTTGCTTTGTGCCTGTCATGCAAAACTTGCGTTGCAAGTACACATGTTTTTCCATTTGATGTTGCCGGACCTGTTGTGACAGCCGCTGTTTTTTGTTCCAATTAATTCCATCGATGTTGTCGACATCATTCCTGGCTCACATGCAGAGCGATTTTGCCATGAGGAAGCCCAGTTGGTTGAATGCTCATAGCTTCGTAATAATTTGTGCCCGGAATTTATCGTCCATAAAATTGCGCTGTCACATCCAAGTGGAAAAATGTTCCAATAAAACTTGGGTCATGTTAGATCAAATGATCCTTTGAACTTTTACGGGTCTCATTTGCTAATATCGCCGGCTATCTAAGGTTCGTTTTGATGTTGGCTCAGATATACACTGGCACTTTTGATTATTACTGTTATTTCTAGCGTCTATTTGCAGCCTGCTCGTGGAATCATGCAGAAATATATGTTTTTGGAGGTTCTCTTCTGAAACAGAAGTAATACATGTAGGAGTTTCGTATTTGAACATTTCTTCTTTCATAAATTGATGATAAGCTAATCCAAATGTTGAAGAGAATTTTTGACTCGTCATGTTGCTCGTTGCGATCACATGTACCTTAGCAGCAGGCTTTCCAACTTCGTGTTCCCGAGACTGATTGCTGACAACTGCTCTCGACTTTGGCGTTAAAGTTTTCTCTTAATAAAATCATCGCTCGCAGTCATTGGCTACTTTCTATCCCCTCTGGATATAAAAGGCAGTGCTCCTTTCCTGATATTTATTTTTCGCTGCCTATTCCTGCATGTTAACGGGCAGCGAGGGATGAGTAGGAGCGCGGTGCCTGACGAGGCGGATGCCCCGAATATAACATGGATAAAAGAAAGAAAAAAAAAAAAAGAAAAAAAACATTTATTTCCAAAAGAGTACAAACATAAACTGTCAAACATTGGTTTTTAAAACACAATAGTTCTAACCTCGGGCGAAGAAAATAACCTCGGGCGAAGAAAGTGCGGTTCTTTCTAAAAACAAGCGTTCTCACGTGTATCCTGTCTACCGAGCTTGGGAAGAAGGGGAAACATGGTGCCTTCACTCCTGCTGCCTCTTGATTCGGGCGAATTATAACGAAAACTGCGGAGTACAGAAGTTGAATCTCGACTTGAACGTTCAGAGGGCATGCAGGACTTCGCCTCCTTGGGGTTAATTCACTGCTACTCGTTGGGAAGGCTGCTTTTTCTTTGTGAAGAAAGCTGGAGAGAGTTTAGAGGATGAAGGAGCAGCCAGCTCGTCATTGAAAATACATTAAAATGTTTTGTTGCTGTTCTAAAATTTTTACGATTGTGTTGTTTTTCATACTTTATTTATTGCTTTTCTGTTTTCACCGAGTACAAACTTACGGAATTACATTATTTAGTCTATTTCGCTCCAGTTTACCGTCTACAGACTGCTTAGTTTTTATATTTAACGCATTTATTGACTTTGATTAATATAAATCCTGACATCTCATTTGTAATTGTAATTAATGACTTGCTTATGATGGTGTTGAACGTATGTCAGTTTGATCCGAAATGGTGGTGGAAATTTAATTAAGATTGTGTGTTGAAATGTTCCTCAATTTATTTTTTCCCCACGCGGGTTAGAAGTATTGTGAAATATCTATGCGAATTCGCTTCTAGAGGAAAGAGGGGAGGTATGAGGTTCTGAATTGAAAGTGAGTGGGTCTACCTTTCTTCGAATAATAGGATTTTTTTGTTTTATTACAGACTGTGTTCTTTGATTCACTGTTTTTTTCAGCACCTGCATTTTTTTCAACTTCTATGTCGTTTCATGAACTGCTTTCAATTTTGCTGTTTCTATGCGCAGGGAGTGAAGATGCGCGTTCCGCATAGATTTCCCCGTTCCCCGAAGTCCATCCTTAAGAGTGGTTTCCTCCTTTTTGTGGGGATGCCGTTGTTGTGGTTAAGGAAGCTCGAACTAATTTACGATCTAATCTAATTTTTTTTCGTACGTTGTTGAAGTTCTAATTTATCGTAACATTCTGACGTTTTTCCGAAGTACTAGTGCGACTGCAGTAAAAAATAACAGCGTCGTTTCTATCTTGGAGTTGTAGTGTATGAAACGTTTTCAATGAACGATTTTGATGCTTGTCTTGTCTTTTTTTGGTTCCTTCATTTTCGTGTAGAGATTATTTTAGAATAAATTTAGATCATTACACATGAATCACAACTCAAAAATCGGTCGTGAATATGTGGTGTTGAGGTACTCACTTCACAAAGTGTGACGGAACGCGGACCTTCTTAATTACAGAACATGCAATTACGCAAGCAATGAATTGGGTGTTATCATTAAGAGGAATTGTTCTTTTCATTTTGTTTCTCATGTGAATCCTATCGACTTGATAGTAGTGACTTGACCAGTTCTAATGTCCGTCATACTGTCGAAAATATTATCATGTAGACCACGTGTCTTGGGGCGTTTTTGTGAATCTAACTTACTGTTTGAAGTACTCGTTAATTTTTTATTTCGGGATGAGTCCTGTGATTGACAGTGATTTTAGTAGTTTTATTTAGAGTTTGATATGTACAATTCACCATTTTCTGTATTAAATGAAAAAACTAAAACAAACCTTTAAATGTACGATTTTTATTTGTACTTTTCTCATCAACGTATTATGAATACTTGTACCTTGTAAGTTGGTCCGTCTTTCGTGTCGAATGAGAATCATCACTTCGACCAACCCAGCACGCTAGCTATTGGTTGGACATCCGTTCTGAATGACCAACGCGGAAAAAAAAAGCAACGTTCAGTGGGACCAGTCTGCTGAATGGGCTACTACACGTAGCCTAAATACGGTCAGTCTGGCCTCAGGATACTATTGAGGGTCCGACTGACCATCTCTCCATATTGTATGGACGGGCACGCTGACGAGCTCGACGATTCGCATTAGCGGATGAGATCAGTTGACCTCCACTGCTTTCAGACACGCCCAAGCCCGGCGCTCTGTCTTCCTTACGCTGTCCGAGTTAGTACCGAGGGATCCAGTTAATGCATATAGACTGAGAGGCCAATAGGACATTAGTCTCTATATGCTCTTGAGCGTCGTAATGATGATGATGGCTCTTTTATGCAGACGTTGTCTTATGTTGCCGACATGGTCTCGTTAGAGCTAAGCTCAAGGATTTAGGTATTTTTATGACTATGGTTAAATGAGTTCCAATTTCAATTTACATTTTCATCGACGTTACGTGGTCTAACAAAGAGCTGATGAATTGAGTATGAGAAAATTCAGACTGTAAAAGCTTAAGTGTTGGTATATTTTACATCAATGTGTTTGTGTTCCATAGCATTTTTGAAAGTATTGAAGCGCTTGATTCCGTTTATTTGTTCCACTTTCCTGTTTATTGTGAAACAGGTGTTCAGTGTATTCTAATGTCAAGCTTAGCTCGGACTCGTGGGTTAGTTAGGCAGATGAATTTTATCGGGTCCCTGGCGGCCTGAAATTATTCTGCTATCGCGAGTGCGGGCGTAATTCACGAAGCAATTTAGGAAAGTGGTCGTGTGCTAGACGGGAGCGTCTGCATCTGTGGCTACACCGTAGCGCATTGTGGACACCGCTGTTGAAGTGTGCTTCTGTAACATATTTGTAAGTGTTTTTTATGTTACGTGTCTTGTAATGCTGCCTTGTCAGGTGTGGTGGGACAGTAGTATTACTTTTCCTGGGGGGTGCTGGAAGAGAGACTTGAGCGAGAACTGTGTCCATAGGTAGGCATGATTCGTGAGCTGATCTATCGGAGCGGAAACTACGCTGAAACCATTCATAGCACATATTTTCGTCAGGTAGACTAATTGTTCTTGGCGACATTTTCCTGCGGCTCAGTATAACGATTGCTGCACGATCGTGGCTGTTGTGGGTGACTTTCTGCGGTGTTGTGACGTTTCATTTTCCCGAATTTTATTCTGTGTAAAAATTATGTAGCACGTCATCTACCTGTCTTAACCATTGCTTTTCTCATTTGTATTCTTGTTCGAGTTCGTCACTGTCACTGGAGAAACACTCTGAGCAGCTCTGGTAAATTGAAAATTTATCTTGCAGTTGTACGTCCATTTAAAAAATTGATGTAATCATTAAGCTTTAAATTTGTATCTTTTGCAGTATAATTGCTCGGTTTGAGACTATCAGACAGCACATGATAGAAAATACGATTTCGAAGCATTCTCTGTGAGGTGAAAATTGAAATAATTAAAACAAAACGGACTCTACAGAGTGAATGAATTTATTTAATATGTATTTACTCTGTAGCCGATATCGTTCATCAACTACATGCACACACATTTTTAATTTTTTTTAACATTCCACTCCTTTCGCTACCACGCTTCATTTTAGAGAATTGACATTCAAATGTTACTTGGCATCACGTTGTAGCACTTGCTAGCAATTTGCTTTCGCTAACTTGTTCTACATTTCATCAGCTTGCTTGGTTCTGTTCCAACTGCGCGAGAAAGCATCATTCGACCTTGGAGCTCAGGGTGTTCAAAATCTCCGCCTCGGCTTCCACCGATCCATAGGCTGTCATATTATTGCGTTTTTATCGAAGTTTTATCCGATAAAGGCGCCTCTGGCATCTAGCAGGCCCATGCTTTTAGGCCTACGCTATTTGCCCGCCGGCCTCTCGGCGGCTGTTCCAGCCTGTGTTAACGGAACTGTTCCTTCTCCAATACACGGAGGCAACTTGGCGCAGCTCAGATGCTTGTTTTCTTGTTATCTGAAGGAATAAGCGTACAATTTGGCACAGAATTCTTTGCACCTTGTACTCGAATTAGGATTAAACGCAATGCTCTGCATAACTGTCCTAAAAAAAATCTGTGATGGAGCCAGCTTTGTTGACAGTTTTGTGTACTGTTCTGAGTGACTTTGCAGTAGTAATATGAAATTTACTTTTGGAAATGTTTTGATCTATAGATTAATTTTATAGCCATCGCATCCTGAAGAAATTTGATACGGATTCTTTACCTCTTAAACGAGATTCATGTAGATTTACTGTTATATTTTATTTTCTGGTGGTGAAAGTTAATAACTTTTTTCACTTATTTGAAGAGCAAACTTGAATGGGGCATTCTTTAATTCACTGGAATTTTCTTCCCCTCAGGGGGATACAACTATTGTGTCTATGGGAATTAGCGCTCCCAGGGGGACTATGTGAGGGCCCGAGCCAAGGGTTAGGTAGACTTCCTTTTTGTTGAAATAACATAGGTTTTTGTTCTGTTACGGACCATCTTTTTTCGGTTCACTGCTGTCCTGTTTTTTCAACANTTCCCTAAACTCCATACTAAATGGTGCCTTCCTCCTTCCTCTCTTTGGATCGCCTTTGTAGCGGATCGGGAGGCTTAAACTAACTAATAATCTAATCTGGAATTTTCTTTCGTTTATTTAGCGATACAATCGTTCAGTGGCCGTAACTGTAATTTCCTCCATAATCATTTTGTAGTGGTGGGCAGTATATATCAGCTTTCAGGGCGCTGTGTTCGACCAAGTCTATGCTGCGGGTCACCTCTCGATCAGTCGATCATGCCGGCTTCACATTGGAACATGCCGACGCAGGAGTTTCATGTGAATCACATCGTGCATTTTGGATATATTATCTCCAAGGGTTTTGGAAAACGTTTCATAACTAAAATTTTACGAATGGGTAATTTAGTCCTGAACATGCCGCTTGGATGCAATGTTATTAATCTTCCTCGTTATCGCTCCAGTGAAGTTAATTAAGCTGCCCGTATGGAATTCTTGAATTAGTCCAGATTTCATGGAGTGATTTGCGTTTTAGGATCATTTCAGAGTCTTATTCATGTTATGTCGTTTTATTTATATTTTCACCCTCGCTAAAGGATGTGTCCGTTTATAGGCTACTTGCGTTCAATTCCAGATGCCAGAATGTACGAGTGCTCTGTACAATTATTGGATATGTATTGCGATTTTCCTCAGTAAGTTCGGCTGTGAATCTGTTGTTAATTAAATTTTTATTTCTAGTCGGCATTAGCTTGTAATCTTTTTCTTACAATGAATTCCTTAAATTAGGGTAGGTTCCGACTGCGCTCCTTTGAAACACACATTTTTTGTTCATAGTCATTTGCTTGTACTAAGTAATTCTCAATACTACGAGGGATATATTGTGAGGTCTCGAGCTGGATGTAAGGTAGACATTCCTTTTAATGAAATAAAATAAGATTCTTTAATCTATAGCTGGCCATCTTTTTTCGGTTCATCGCAGCCTTGTTTTTCAGCACGTATCTCTCATTTTCAGTTTTTTTCTTGTTTCATGAACTTTCTTCTAAATATGCTGTTTCTATTTACCGGGCATCTTGTGTGGGAACGCGCCTTGTGCTTACATTTCCGTTTCCCTTTATTCCAAACTAAATGGTACCTTCTTTCCTCTCTTTGGAATACCTGTCTTGGCTAAAGAGGCATTCGTAAACGTATCTAATCTCACTACTACAGTAGTAGGAAGCAGGCGAAAGGCAAAATTGTTTTCTAGAAGCGTTGTGGAGCATTCCTATTTTTAACTGGTTAATTTTCAGATTTTCTTAATTTACAATACGATCCAGGTTCTATTTTTTTTACATGTTGATAATTTTTACCTGCTATCATTCCATTGAGGTTGGGAGTGTATAAAAATAAGTTCGCCTTGAGCTCACTATAATGTATTTGTAGCTCTACCAAATCTGAAAATTTGACCTAGAATTAATTTATATGCGTATTCAATTATTTTTTTTCTCCGCACTTGTTCGCTAACTCAAGCGATTTAATCTTAATAGCGTATTTAAGAGTAGGTTTCTTATCAACATTTCTAGTTGATTCTTTGTTTAAACATGCAGGAAGTTGTTATCTTGTAGGTCTTGTTACGTTTTCTAATCTCTTGCATTCATTAGACGCTGAACAAGCGGTACCTTATTATCAGTCTGTAAGATACATTTACTTTTCAAATTTGAGAATCAATGTCACGACTCAATACTCATATTCACTGACGCGGTGTCTAAACTTACACATCGTATTGGCACTGATCGTGTAATGAATTTTTTATTTTATCGTGGCCTATGTGACCATGTTGGTGTATGAGCCTATTCAGCTAACGCCAAGTACGTTATGTTCAATAATAATTCCACAAGCTTCTCACTCTCAAGTTTCAACGTGAGGGTCTTGATTGTGTTGACGTAACGCGGAGAGAAGATTTACCTTGTTGATATTTTGTTGACCTTGACAGATCTTATGACAAGTGACGAGTTGCATGAAACCAATGGTGGTGTCCTTCGCTGATGCTACTTTTGACTTGAGCTCCATGCATGTCTCTGTGCTCTATGCATTGCTCTTAACAGCATCATGAAGGTGCCCCTTCTGCATGAGCTGAAACATCAATTTTTTTTTCGAGTATTAAATGTCATTTCTCGTTTTTCATTACATGGCTTGTGCCGTGACCTCCACATATGACAGTTTCTCAATTTCTAATTTTAATTATGTTTTTCCCCAAAATTTTTGCATCACATTGTTTATATTACTACAGCCATCACATGGCAGCATTTCTCTTGGCTCACCCCTCAGGGGGATACAACTGTTGTATCTATGGGAATTAGCGCTCCCAGGGGGACTATGTGAGGGCCCGAGCTAAGGGTTAGGTAGGCTTCCTTTTTGTTGGAATAGAACAGGTTT
>JACJUY010009415.1:22815-33312 GCA_014220935.1 Platorchestia sp. MABIK | reverse complement strand
ATGGTAATTTTGTACCATCTCTATTGGAAACAAACTGTTTTTCTTTCTTTTTCTTTCTTTCTTACTGGGTGGCAGAAAAATAAATGTGAGAATGCATATCTATAGATTAAAAGGCGTAGAATTTTATGGTGCAAAGTTTGCTTCAAATGATTAGTTATGTTTGCTATAATTTAAAATACAATAAAAAATAGGGCAGTGCGGAGTTACTTTCTGGCGCCACTGTATATGTGTATCTATGTGTATGGATGTATATATATATATATATATATATGTATGTGTGTGTGTATATATATATATGTGTGTAGAACTTATTCTCTTCCTAAAATGCTCTAGTTAATATTGTGTGATAATAGGCCGTCCCTTACACTCTTTGAGTATACTTTGGCCACACTATTTTAGGTTGTTTTGGCTTTCTCGTTTTGTCCCAGGAGTGTTGCAAATGTTATGGCTGGTATTGTACAACGATCCTTCTCATTTGAATCCAGTGAACTTTTTTGTGACAATGCTAGTAGCATATGAAATTTAATTTTTGTGTTATTGTAAAGTATTTCATTTTATCCGAGCCAGTTTTGGCTTTCTCGTTTTGTCCCAGGAGTGTTGCAAATGTTATGGCTGGGATTGTACAACGATCCTTCTCATCTATTTGAATCCGGTGAACTTTTTTGTGCCAACGCTAGTAGCATTTGAAATTTAATTTTTGTGTTATTGTAAAATCTTTCATTTTATCCGGGCCAGTTATTTAGCTTACTAGTTGATACGAATTAATTTAAAAGAAATTACCTCTAATGTCAACCTCACAGTCTAAGACGAAAAACAATTTGGATCTACCCGTTTTACTTTCAACCATAATCCCTCATCTCACTAGTTCCTATGTTCGTAAGCTCAAATTTCAATATGGGAGTGCACTTAAAAAAGTGTCTTCAACAATGCATCACACGCACAATGTTTTCTGGACCACTTGTAATAAAAAGCATTGTCAAAATCAGACCAACGCACAGAAAGGAAATGCATTTTAAACATGCTTTTCTCCCAACCATTTGTTTGTTTAGAAATTAACCGGTATAAGTATTACGGCCCCCATGTGTAGATATCAAGTCATGGTCTAAATTTCAAGCTATTTGAAAGCATTTTTCGCTCATATTAAAACATTTGAACGTGCGACGTAATTCATCGGTAATTTTTACTTTCCTACGCCCGTGAGTGCATTAAGACGAAATCATTTTCGGTAGCTAACTTTTCGTTTGCTCTACCTATACTGCAAATTTTATGGACTGATAATCTGATTTACGCGCACACTAACAAGAGTGTTTTAAACTATGTGTCACAAGGGATTTTTTTTTTAGTTACATATACTTATTAGCATTTTCAAAACTAAATGAATTGCTGCAAAGAAATTATGTTATAGTGAGGGTACCTTAGCATCTTTTTTCTCTTTTTTCGTTTCAGTAAAACATTTTAAAAAAAAGGGCCAAGGCTTCGAAGAATGTCATAACTTTAGAGAACATCATTTTTTAATCTTTTTATTCTGGTCTTAAATTGCTCATCTTACTTTCTTACTCGCGTGAATACATTATGATAACACTATTCTGGCTACTTAACTTTTTGTACGGCTCCACTTATGTTGAAAATGTCACGGATAGCATTGTACAACTGTCCTTTTCATGTTTTTGACTCCGATGAACTGTTTACGCCAGCACTATTAGCGTAAGATATATCATAACAATATTTTGTTTTGTTCGAGTGAATATTATGTTCTTTCCGAAGCTCACCGCTTGGCACACTAGATGTGTCCGTGTGAAAAATTGTCTCAAATCCAGACTGCCTACCTCATAGTTCTAGACGCAAAATAAATCAAATTTGCCCATTTTACTTCTAACATCAATCCCTCACACTCGTATCACTAGTTCCTATGTTCTTTTGCTCATAATTCAATACGAGTACGCACTAACGAGAGGGTTTTCAGCAACGCGTCACACGAATTATGCTTTCCTTAGTCGCCTGTATTTTAAATGCATTACCAGAATCCCACTACCGCGACAAAGAGGAACTCATTTTTTCGTGCTTTTCTCCGAATCATGTTTTCGACAATCATCATGTGTATTACGGTAACCATGTATGAATAGCAATTAAGGATCTAAATCATTTGTCTCAACACTTAATTAACATGGGTATTACGATAACCATGTATGAATAGCCATTAAGGGTCTCTGTTTTAAGGTATTTAAACGCGATTTTTGCTCTTATTTCAATTTAAATGCGCACAAGCGAATACATTTTTCGACTAAGCGTTACGAGGATTGTATTCTCTTAGTAACTTATATTCAAATGCACTGTCAAAATCAGATTAGGCAAAGGAAAGGAACTCATTTTTGATGTGCTTTCTGCCAATTATTTTTTCATTCAACATTTTACACGGGTATCACGATACCAATGTGTTATTATCAATTAAGGATGTTTAGGTTAAGGTGTTTTAAAAACCAATGTATCGACATTTCATGTTTGAACTTTATTGGAAATAAATGTTTTTCTTTCTTTCTTTATTCTGCTCAGCTCTTTAATTTCGTTAGTAATCCAAACAGTGCGCTTTGATTTTTTTTTGTGATGTAAGGTGCGCATTCGTCGAGAGCTGCTGTGAAGTGTTCATTGAAGATAGACACTTGAATGTCAACATCGTCAGATTGTATCATATTCTTAAATTCGGTGGACCAATTGAGTAGTTTTTCTTGAAATTGTTCCGCTGAATAGTGACTTTTCATGCGGTAAGTCATCGAGCAATAGTTTTGTCTTTTCTTTGCAAAATTAATTTTACATTCTATAGAGTGGTGTTCGGAAACAGATGGTGATATTACTGTACTAAGTATTGCTGTAGGATTATTTATGATTGCCAGATCGAGGAGAGTTTTAGAGACTTTAGTGATGCGAGTCGGTTCTTCGACCATTTGTGATAGGTTTAGTTTATACAACAGTTTGCTTTAAAATCTCCAAAAGCAAAGAATGACTTTTTCGCCTCTAGGATTTCTTTGAAAGTTTTCTCAATGAACTCTAGTGTTGAACGTAGGGGAGACGATGGGTGCCGATAAAGGTGGCCGATAGTGATGGATTTATGCTTATTTATTTGCACTTTTAAGCAAACCATTTCAATGTCTTCGCAAACTTTATTCGCTAGGAGGAAAGATGTTGTGCATATTTCTTTCACGAAAATACAAGATCCACTACCTCGGCTGTTTTTAACGCAATCATAGTTGTATAACACGTAATCAGGAATATTAAAAAATGAACTTTGGGTTCGTGAGTCAAACCATATTTCTGAAACACATTAAATGTCAATTTCTTCAGTGACCAACATCACTCTGATGTCATCCAACTTATCATTTAGGCTTCGAGCATTGATATGCTTTATTTTGATCTTACTTTTATTAAGACTTTTTAGAAGTAGCAAAGTTACTGTCTCGATGGGATCGTTCCGAGGATTCACCGATCTTGTTTACGTTACCCAGGGTGTTAGGCCCAGCGTCTTCTACGTAAGAAAGTACACTATTTAATTGGGCAACAGCAGCTTGTCAAGATGATGTAACTCCAGTCTGAATTTTGCCTCGTGTGACAAGGGTACTGAAGTGATCGTTTTTGCGATGGAACAGAAGTGTAGGGTTATTATTTGAGAACTCTGATGAAGGATCGACTGATATTTTCCAAACACCTTGATCATTTTCATCCAGGATGAGAAGTTTTTGGCCTGTCACATTTGAAACGATTTGTGGTTTAAGGTCTACAGCAGCATGATCAAAACGTTTGTCGTAAATGTAATTATTTTTGAGGTTTTGCATGTCTCCGCTGTTCTTGTCAACAAACTTAGTGTATGTGCTTTTGTTTGTTTGGATCTCCGTTTTGATTGCAGTCTTTAAAGAATTGTAATTCCATCTTTATGCTGGTTGTTTCGTAAGTAGATGAGCTACTGCATGAAGGAGGCAGTGTCCATCAGCTTTGGTGGGAAACAGATATATTTTCCATGATCGTTTCAACCATTGTAGAATTCATGCGTTCACAAATGGAGGTTGAGACACTTTTCACTCGACAGAATATTCGTTTTCCTGGCTCTGAACGAATATTCTGTCGAACCTGGCTCGCTGTGGTGATTTCTTGAATGGGGATCTACAGAGAAATGAGGAATGCTCGTGTCATTTCTATTTTCTTGCTGATGATTGCGCACGCAGTTAGGTGGTGGATTTTCCATTGATAGTCGACTGCATTTCTGCTGCGATCTCACTTTTCCCTTTGATTTCACTGCTTACGAGTACGTGGTTGGATGTTGATTTATACTCGTATCTGACAGGGGCTTTTCATCCTCTGTAGTAACATCGGATAACAATGAAGACCTATTTGTTGTAGGTACTATGCAATTGCTTGGGGCAGAGGGAGGAGAGGGTTTATCAAATGAAGGCAAACATTGGTTCATGCTACTAGAGGTTTCACTTGGAAAGGCTGCTAACTTAGAACAATCATTCAATTCATTTTGTTGTTTTGCATCATCGTTAGAGTATTCAATTTCATCATTCAGGTCATGGGAGTTTCTGACATTGGAGATAAAATGTGAAGGGACTCTTAAAAAAAAGGTTAAAAAGTCTTTTAAAATTATGTATTTCTTCCCGCGTACTAGGCCAAGTGCGGATATTGTAGCAAGCATCATTAACAGTAAAAATTTTTGCATTTGTTCGCCTGCGGAATCAGTTTAAGACCAATTTTTTTGCACAAACTCGATGCCATGTAAAATGCTGACCACTGCAGGCACTCACCACATAAATATGAGAAAAAACATGCTTTGTCGTGATAAGTTTTGAAATTTAGTGAGGTTATGGGACGAGAGGCTCAAACCTTTGAAACTGATTATATAGTTCCTAAAAGGAGGCACACGTTCAATCTCATCATAGAGGTCAATGAAACGCTCGGAAGTTATGGTTTGAATTTTGCATGTGCTATCAATGTCATTTATGTTAATTTTTGTGAGACTTTTGTCTCCGAAAAGTGTCCAGAGGGGATCCTGCCTTGGGATGGTTACTGGCAGGTACCACAGGAGTAAAATCATCAGCGCTAATATGATAATTAAAAGCAAAAGCTGTTCTGTAAAAATTTGAATATTTGATGTAGTGGAATAAATCGACGTCGGGCTTGGAGGCGCACGTTGTCTCAAAGTTTTATTGAAAAATGCTGCCGTAAGAGGCAGCGTATTGTTTATTTTGTGAAAACATAGTTCGAGAACTAGACATTTGGAGAGAATGTAAGTACCCATCAAAAGCGGTAACCGATTTGTTTGTATCACTCTCCGCTGAAAATTTTACGTTATCCTCGCAGCTTACACTCTGAGGTATTTTACTGCCTGTATCAGCTGCTGCGCATGCATTATCAAACATGACTCCACCGCCTGAAATGCCTGTACACAAATTATCATTAAAATTAACCCTTTTAATTACTAACTGGTCGCTCACATCCAAAATTTTATCGCGTTCTAATGATGACGTTGTTAATGGTATCTTCGTCAATGGTGAACAATTTTCAGTAACGCAGTGCTGGGGAGATGCCACCGTGACGCACTTGTTCAGATGAGACACAAGACTCGCTTCGGGTGCGCACGTACCTGCTGTCGAAATCTGATCAGTTGAGACGGTCTTTGAATTATTGCAAGCGGCGTTTGGAAGATTTTCACTCGTGTCGGATGACTCTGATTTTGCGGTTATCACTGGTGCTGAGTTAGGGGTTGAGAAGCACTTGTTGATATCAGACTTCAAGAACGTCTGAGAAGCCTTTGTCATTTTGAGCGTTTGAGGCTCTTGAACTGGTGGTTTTGAGGTGAGGCTTTTTGTTGTCCATTTTTCCGCTGTATGGTTGATGCATTACGCTTTTTGCTGAAGTTTTCGCACGGAGCTACGTTGGAGGATGTTGTTCTTTTAGATGGAGCAACCATCTAAATAGTTGAGCTAGTTCTACATAAAAACATTGCGAATTGATAGAGTGGACGAAAAGTTAATTTTGTTTATTGAGAAGAACTTGCAAAATTGAGGGATTAAGGCTTAGCAAGAAAGATGGCCATCATTGGAACATGTATGAGTGAGGGTTTGCTGCTCGTTCACAATTGAAAACAAAAGCACCGCTTTTAAAGTTAGATGAAGGGAAGCTGCCAATAAGAAAGCGGGAGGTGGTGTAAACGAGAAGAGGAGAAAGGGTCGACAGAACAAGGGGGGTGGGTGCTAGCAGGATGCTTGCGGTGAGTCAGCCTGGCGTCTCTTGCTGTCCTGTGTGAGAAAAATAACTCTTCAATTTTTCCATGTGAAGATTGCTATGATGAGCTATCCAAGAGACGTCGTATTGCTGAAATTCACCTCACATTGTGAAATTATGTTCTATCTGTGAACATAGACTTAAGTTTGCCAGTATGTATAACATGGCAAATTTTTTCCAAAGCTGCTCCAATCAATCAACGTTTTTTAAAATTTTTTCAATGAATGTAAAAGTTTCTCCACAACAAAAAGAGGAATAATTTTTCCCCCTTCTCTCATTTCACGCCACTAATTGACCAAATTTGTTCATCGAAAGAATAATATAAGCCAGTTTGGTCCATCAGAAATCGATAGTGTACGTTAGAAACTTTAAATGTTTATGTTGTACTATAACAGCAAAATCGTTCACAAAACATGATCACTGTATTTTATTTTCACGAGATGCGAGTTTACCAGAGTACAATTTCTATTCTGTTGCAACGGTAGTAACAACGACTCATATTGTTCTACGTTAGGAGTGGAGGGGATTTGGAGGGATGGAGCGGGAGTTGAAGGGGCGGGGGTGATTTTGCTCGCGGTTCACCTCAGCGCGAGAGGGGCAACACAGCTTCACAAAGACAAGCGTAATTGTTCACATCGCGCCACTCTGGTCTGCTTATTAAAATGATCAGAACTGAATCAATTTGACACTGAAATTCACTTTACCATTTAGTAAGGTAGAAAGCACATTCATGGACACATGGTTCGAATTTATTTTGTATGTCGTAGAATTTTCCTTCCCTCACATTCTGAGCAATTTAGCCCCGTTAACTTGAAGCGTGCGTTCACCGCCGAACTCGAACTCGACGAGGAGACCGAACTCTACGAGGCGAAGAGTGTGCTTGGAGAGAGATCAAGATATTTTGCAGCTAAGTCTGTATACGGTAGAGACATTCAGTCCCAGTTTCGAGTTAGAGATCAGGTTCCTCAATTCGTCACTTGAACAGGACGCAACTGTTCCACCTGGCGAAGTGAACGCTTGAGGTAAGGAAGGTAAGCGCTTGAGTGAACTAAACAAATAGAGATGTCTGAAGGTGGTTTTGCTGCTCTTCTTATCATTAATATCCGGTGCCACCTTGCTGGCAACATTCTATACTTAAATTTTCCTCAAATATAGCCCAAATACTTTATTAATTAAAGTTTGCCTCGGAAGATTTTTTGCAGTTGAACAGAAGACTATCACTAGGCACTGGAGTGCTCGCAGTTGTACAGTGGTTAAGGGATCGGCCTTGCATGTTAGTGACGAGGGTTCGTATCCCGGCACTGGCGCGGCGATTTTCCCCGTTGGGTATAAGGGAGAGCTCAAGCACAATACCCCACTCAACCCAGGTGTCGGAAATGGGTGCCGGCTTCACGGGGGAACCGTCATGGTGTCCTATATATAGTTTTAGTTATAAGACATTTGAAAAACCAATGCTTAAGATCATATGTATCAGGCTTGATTGGAAATAAAGCATCCTAAGATGCCGATGTTTTTTTTTTTTTGGAGCGTGACGACGCTCGTATCTCTTGCTCTAGCTCCATGAGCAGTTCATCGATGCCGAAGAGTATTTTTTTCTATGTTAAATTTTACCATTTCACCTAACGACGCCCTAAGGATTCAGTAATAATTCTCCATCCAGAGCCAGCGTTTGTGCTGCCAGGATCCGAACGTTATTCGAACGCTGCCAGCATCCATCATGCATTTATTTTGAAGTACTCTTGCTACATACAATCCTGTAAGAATATATTCTCGGACTTAAACTAGGGCCTACGTGATGAGGGACTCCACCTGCAGTCTGCTTGTCTGCATGTCTGCACGTTTACTCACGCGCTTGTTTGCTCATCTACTCGTCTGCAAGTCAGCTCGTCAGCATCCATAGTAGACCTAAATAGTCGACCTTTGGAGGTTCCTACTAGTATGCTTGGCGCCAGCTTATTGGTGGCATTTCATAGATTGAGCACAGTACCGATCCACACGCGCCTAGATGCATGTCCTGAACTCGAAACTAGTCTAGACGCATCTTGAATAACATATAACTAGCCTAGCGTGTATCGTATAACTTGACTAGGTAAAAATGTAAAACGTAAAACCAGCCATGCTCGTACTGAAAACTTATAACGAGCCTAACACGTATTCAAAACAAACTACGAGCTTAGTGCATACTTAAAACTTCTAAAAATTGCTTTGAATAAGCCCTATAATTTTATTTCATACCCTCGCAGTGGATGGTTAAAAATGGTAGGAGGTCAAGCGCCGTATATTTCTTCTAGTGCAACGGAAACTTCACCATTCCCCCTTTCCCCACTGTAGATCAAAGATGGCATCCGATATTTTTGCGCCGTGCTTGATTTATACTTAATTATTTTAACATTAAACTACTCCCAGCCGTTACTCAATTTAGTTACCCATTTCCTCCTAAAAAATTTTCGTGGCACGAAGTGCTGAATTTATATACGCTTATTCAGATTTTAAATTCAGAATTCAGCTTAAAATGCACCTCATTAAATTAACAAATTTTTATCGAGTTACAATTCAGTCAAATGAAGCTATATGAGCCATTTATAATAAATTTTGAAGAGAGGTTCCCCAAAGACATTAAACTCTATGGAGAAATAGAATCAATTTTTTATACAACTGTAAAGAAAGTGAGGAGACATCGTGAACAGGTCATAATTTTCATCAGAAATTAAATTTATGATGAAGGAAAATACTAAAATCTCAAAAAGAATTACAGGAGTGCAGGAAGCGATTGTGGAAAAGCTGCAGTGCTCCGTGAGGAATGATGAAAAAACTCATTACTGTAAATACATCTTCACACAAAATTTTTAAAACAGGTCTCAATTAGCATCCTTATAGAATATAGTTAAAATATCAATTATTCAGATCAAATGAAACACAGCATAGTATTTTGCAACTGGGTTTCTGAACGTAATCGTAGGTCCAGCGAAAAACTGGTAGCGACGAACGACGGTGCATTTATTGTGAGCGTAATGTAAGTACTCAAAACACAAGGCGCTGGTCTAACGATCCTCGAAAAATTTTTGAAATAAGTGTACACGGAGAAAATCTCAACGTACACTTCGTTTGTAGCTGGAATTGTCAATTTGATGAGGAATTGCTGAAAGCATGTGGATTCATTTACTTGTCCAAAACGAAAATTTAATACCTCAGCAAGAATGAATACTCCAGGAAATTTGAGAGAAAAACGAAGCGAGATTGCCCGCACCAAAACCCATGACACTTACGTTTGTGAGATGCGCTTGTGATCGACACAATAATAATTATTATGCCTCATTTTAACGGTGAAATCTGCACCCCGATCGAATTCAGTGCGGGAAGAACCTGGCACTGACTAGCACCTGTAATTTGTGCACACATGTTAAGAGTTCTCACTTTATCTCCCACCTGCTTGGCTAACACTTTATAAAACCTAGGTCGAATATTGCCTGAATTTATTAGTCGTCCATGTGAAAGGTTAGTATGTCCCGGGTCTAAAACCGCTGTGGTTTTTATAACCGCTCCATCACTAAAATATACAAATTATTTTTTGCTAAGCAATTAAGGGTTTGCTTTAGATGATGCATACCTTTCTTCGCGTTGTTTGTAAAATACAGATAATTCGCATCATGAAACGTAAATGTGGCTGTACTTAGCTGAATTAGATAACGAAGATCCAAATTTAGCAATTTTTATTACATTCTATGGTGATCTGAAGAAGAATCAGGAAAACTAGTCAAATGTGTTTGTAGTTACTCATGATATCTAACTCTTACATTTTGATAGTAAAATACTGTAGATGTTTTACGTAACAAAGTCCATTTGTTTCTTTATAGTCATGTTTCATTGTGGTCGCAAATGGAAATGATTGTTTGGCATTCCGAACATATCCCAGTGAGGAAGTTACCGTACTTGTGATGAGTTTGGTAGCTGATTTTTCATGCGTTATCGATGACCTCGAGAGCTATAAAAAGAGACCGCAAGGATAACCGTGGCCAATCGCTGTTCAGGTGTGAGTGGGTAAAGAGGTGAAAAATTTCACTCTTGCACAATTTCCAAGATGTTGCACGGCCGCTTCCCGATCTGAAGTAGGAAAACTTTTTACTAAAACCTTTCATGCGTTGCCAACTGTTTACGGTTTATTAGTCGGACATGTTATTGCAACATACATATGTTATAGGTTTGATTGTCTTTTCGGTGGAATTAGAG
>JACJUY010009415.1:8998-22754 GCA_014220935.1 Platorchestia sp. MABIK | reverse complement strand
TGAGTTTGGTAGCTGATTTTTCATGCGTTATCGATGACCTCGAGAGCTATAAAAAGAGACCGCAAGGATAACCGTGGTCAATCGCTGTTCAGGTGTGAGTGGGTAAAGAGGTGAAAAATTTCACTCTTGCACAATTTAAAAGATGTTGCACGGCCGCTTCCCGATCTGAAGTAGGAAAACTTTTTACTAAAACCTTTCATGCGTTGCCAACTGTTTACGGTTATTAGTCGGACACGTTATTGCAACATACATATGTTATAGGTTTGATTGTCTTTTCGGTGGAATTAGAGAGGTAGAAATTTTGGGTGGGAAGAATATTTAAAATGAGGTGTTATTTTCAGCAGCAGTTCTTTCGAAGTCTCTCCAACTCATTCATTGGCTAAAATGGCCAATGGGGTTGAAAAAGTTAGCACTACCTGAAATTCTGATATTATGAATATGCAACAAATTCCAAGTGTACAACTTGACCAAAAGATTTGAAACTTCGCCCTCATTTTGCCACATTTTATTGTGTGGACTCCAACTGAACGCATGTAGGTTAAAGCGTCAGCGCGAGTCCCGTGTTGCTGCAGGAGATGGGTAGACTTTCGGGGACAGATGTTCGCACAAACATTTCGTATTACTAATTTCCCAATGTAATCGATGTAGATCAACAGATTGGATAGAAATTTTTATTTCTATTCAACATGATTAATGCTTTTTTTAATGTTATTAAAATAATTTCACAAATTGTAACTATGCACCAGGAGCATGAGACTAAAAGTAGCCAGTGATAGACTGTAGCATACGGTTAAATTACTGTACATCCTGCATCCATACGCTTCCACAAAAACTTACCCGTGTCTCTCTAAGCATGCAATGCCAAATCAAGATCAAGTTTTGGACAGAAGCCAGGTCATCTCAAGAAATTGAGCCCTTGTGTGAAACTTTTTTGACTTCTCGTATATTCAAGTGATACTAATTGAGCAAGGTAATAGAAGCATGCAGTGTTCCACTTATGATATCGGAGAAAAATAAGTCCCATGTTAAATCAATTTAATCTTTTACAATTAGAAGTGAGAAATGCGTATGCGCCTAAGTGAACAAGCCAGTTCAAAATAAGGGCTACGTCAATCCCAAAAACCGTCAAATTTTAAATTTTCCGTGTACACCTCAAATCGATGCAGAAATCACATCAGAACTTCCACAAAAATTTTCGCTGCGCTTAGCAAACGCTGAGGCTTTATACATCGTTGAGGGTGGAGGCTGAGGGGGGCTTGATGGCGCAGCGTGAGTGCATAATTTACTGATACTTCCTCCCTAGCTAATTCACTAATTGTTTCATTTTCATTCCTTTTGATGAAATAGTAAAAAATTCTCAAGTGAGTCCCTAATATTTTCAGAAATAAGTGCGTGAACCAAGTTCCGCAAATCCAGAAGAGGAAGATATATTTTTGAGATTGGCAATGCCTTCAAAACAGGTGTGAATAATCGCAAGCTAGCAGTTTCCCACGTAACAATTTATCATAGATAAGAACCACTTTACGACTATTTAAAATGCGATTACACACTTGCACACAGTTGAATTGTTGTAGCTATCTATGTCTCTCATGTTTTCAGAAGATAAGGAGTTACCATGACACGACTGTTCCTCTACGCAGTCGTTGCGATGGCTCTTTGCCTCCACGATGTCCATGGACTGGAATATTCAACTTCTAAAGTAACGGAGAATGTTGAAGACGCTCCGATTGCGCTGAAAAGTGAGTCGAATCAGATAAAATTCTTAAAAACTCTATAAGCACGGATTTCAGCGTCTCTAAAAATTAGAGATGAAACAAAATGTACGCAGAGCGCCTAGAAATTAAATGAGCCTAATATCACTCCTTATTTCATTATGGAAATTCAGTTCCCCACTCTGCAGGTTATGGAAAAGGTGAATGTGCCCGAAAAACCCTGTACAACACACCGCAATCGATCTCTCATATATATATTTATACATAAAACAGAATTTTCTGCACTCCCTGGCTTACCATCTGATTCCCCTACAATCGTGAAAAATGAATAGTGAATAAGGAAAACTGTAAAATAAGTTAAGAAATAAACAGGGCGGAAAAGAACTTAATTCAACAAGTCTTGGGTCATTCCTAAATGTCTCTAAAATGTATTTTTGATCTGTTAATTGCAGTAATAAAGCTTCATTTGGACGGAGCTGCCGACTGTATTGATCACCTTGAGCAAAGTTGAAAACTGTCAACTCCTAGGTAGAGATGTGTCCGGGACTGAATGCGCCATCTAAAATGTTAGATACCGGTCCGGGGCCGAATGCGCGATCTACATTACTCACCAAAGTTTGTACATATCAGAAAACACGAATGAACGAACAGTACATAAGAAAACCTAGTAGCGAAAAACGAATTTGAGCTAGCGGGAGAGCTACCATTGTAGTCAACTCAGACGCAGAGGAAAAAAGAGTTTTTCCCATTGAAGTCAACACACCAATGAATTTTAAAAGATCTTAACATAAAGATCATTAGTTGTTAAACATACACATATGCCATAATACTGTGACAATGTCAATGGCTGAACAAAAGATTAAAAAAATGGAAATATATTCTCTTGGTTATCTTACTGCAAATGTACGAAAGTTTATAAAAATTGTGAATACTGATGAAAAACGCTTCGCAGGACAGTATCTCCTTAGATTCACACATGAGCTTCAGCTTTTGCGGTAACCGTTGATGTAGTTGAAAGTATAGTGGATAGAAATAAAATGATTGTGCATCTTAACCTAAACGTCAACATGTAAGAAATTTGAAATTAGTTTTTGTGCGTACATATCAACAAAGGCTTTCCTAGTAAATGACTTGGGGAAGCTGCTCATAACTATTTTCAAAAGTTATTACCAAAAATGAAGCTGGGATAAAAAATTCCCGAAGATTCCGAAATAATAAAGGGTTGTTGTACAAAGCTAACAAAAAAATTATTTCTATACAAAAAAATTTGTCTCCCGATTTTTTTGGTGAATACTCAACATATTAGACGTATTAAATTTTGGAGTTTTTGAAATTCCTTTTTATTTAATTGATGAAAGTAAAACAAAATGTATCCTAATGCCCATAAACTTGAAGAAAAACACAAAGAGAAACGAACCAGAATATTTGTGCGTAAGAATGAATCAGTGCACGAGGAGAGACCGAAAAACTAACTTTCTCTCAGTTGGATTTCTAATTTTTCATTTACTGTTAATTTCCTTTGCGCTGGTCAATATGATTTAAAAATTGTCTGATTTGTCTTGGTTAGCTTGAAATTCTCCGTTCGTAACATGTCACTTAGGTTCACTTTCTTGTTCGTTAGGAACTCTCTCGTGGTTTTTAATTGTTAGGCTTCACAAATATGCTTAACCTTTCTTTATTATTGAATCATTTGTACGAGATGTCGGCGAATACAAAAACTGTTTTGTACGAGTACTTTCTGCTCGTACAGTGCTCTAATTTCTTTTCACGTTTATATATCAAGGCAATCTTCTTAAATTTGAGTTCTCACTTCAAGAAATTTTAAACTTTGAACTTTTTGTGTACTCCAAGATGTTATTACTTAGAAAAATTAAGTTCAAGGAATTAAATTTCCGAGTGCATATTTCTGAGAACCACCTTACCGAGCTCAAAGTACTGCAAATCTGAATTGGCTAACTCGTATGGATCTATGTCCGACCGAGCTGGGGAGACCTGGCATTGATGTTGAATGTTTCTTGGTTAGGTTATGGCCCTCAGGCGCGCCTGTTCCTGGGCACGTCCACCAACACTCGCGTGGTCACCACCACGAGCGGCACTGTGGCCGTGTGCATTTTTACGTTCGACGGCGCAGCTGCATGTATGGGAAGAAGAAAGAGGCGATCCGTTGGTAACCGCAAAAATTTGTGAGTCAAAACAATAAAATAACTTAGTCGGATGGCTTCCTAAAATAAAATAATTTAGTTTAAAATAACAATTTATTTTTTTTCAATTTTTCGACCTTGCGAAACTGTTCTAGTTCAACACGTGTTAAAATACGAAGATAATCACTAATCATCTTTACTGAAAAACACTCAATTGCTTATATTATAAATCTGTCAATATCTAAAGGCAATGTTTCGATGTTACTAACATCATCTTCAGGTTGTAAAATCTTTTGTATTTTACAGCCTGAAGATGATGTTAGTAACATCGAAACGTTGCCTTTAGAGATTGTCAGATTTATATTTTTAGCAATTGAGTGTTTTTTTAGTAAAGATGATTAGTGATTATTTTCGTATTTTAACACGTGTTGAACTAGAACAGAATAATTTATTTTATGAAAATAGTTTAGTCGGATAGTTTCCTAAAGGAAATTAAATATGTCATGAGCAGAATTTTGTAACGGATCTCCTTACTATAGCATTACATATTTTTTTCACATTTTCTCTCTACTGTACTGAAAGAAAAGATCATCTGAATAAACTGTTGGGTTAACCGGCATAAGCACTGTTGTGTTGAAGTTTTCCATCTCAATGAAGTCTTTTTACCCGTGTTTACTAGTTTTAACAGCAGAACTTTAATAATTTTGGGTTCTAAGCGGCTTAAACCCACGGCGAAGCAGACACGAGACTCGCACACTCACCATCAAACTGTTGATGGTCACAGGACCTGTCACAACCGTGCGGTAGAAGGAAGATGACAAGTGAAGGCGCCATGTGACGCTATTAGTGACGAGACGTCATAAGTAGCGTTGTGACAATATGTCGTTTAAAATTTGTAGCATATGAAAGTACATTTTCGGGGAATATGGAGTGAATATATGCATTTCAAGTAAAATCATATGCATTTTAGTATATTCAAATTTGCGTTTTCATCAAGAAAATTACATGTGATTTAAAAATTGTTCCTCGCATATTATGTATTTTATATACCCTAAAATGTACCTCGTGGGATTAGTGATATAATAAAAGATAAAAATAGCGGTTATTAGTTAAATAAAACTATATGGAAGTTTATTCAAGAAGTTGATTTGAGTAACTTTTGAAAAAAGAAACGTACGCAAATTTCATTTCACAAATAAATGTGGTTTTATCAATTAACACCTACAACTTTTGTCTATTCGTTTTCTTTCTTAGTTTTTTCACGGTGTTTTCTTACATGCCACAAACATAATATTTTCGAAGCGTTGACTGGTCTGGTAGAGTTCTACCGGAATATTTCTTGAATAAGTTCCTGAAGGGTTCTTTATTGACATTATTGAAAAGTATGTAACAAGCCATAGGTACAAAGCATACATTCTCATGGGACTGTTGTCTTCTGATTCTCATTTTAGTGGTTACCATTTCACTCGCCAGTGACTCACAAGTACTTTCCTGACTGGAGTATTACTGACTGCAGACTTCCTTACTCGGCCCTAGCTGCCTTGAGCATTCCTGACTGGGGCTTCCCTCACTGACGACTAATATCCCGAAATAATAACTCCCGAACCTAATATCCCGTAATAATTTGTACCATAATGAGGTTCTGAAATCAAAGCCGCATCACATATACACTATACAGTACTTCTATCCGTCCCTTCTAACGTCACTAAAAGTTTTGTTCTGTGTGCTTGCAGATTATCACATTCAACATGTAGACCTGAATTGCCAGCGCCTAACAAAATTCAGCATTTGAAACTCGTTTCCAAGCTTATTATTGCATTCTTGTGCAGAGAGTCAGTAGTAATGTCGGACACCTTGGCGCCGGTAGATATCTCGGCATCTACATTGGGGACAGAGGTGCAGGAGAAGGAAACGGCGGGTCGCATTTTGTTTTATCCTGCGACAATTTTCACAACCGTCACCTTCACTGCATTTTCCGACAGCGGTACCACCGCCTCCGTCTCACTGGCTTGCAGCCCAACTGGAACTGTGACGTTCTGCGGTTAACCATCTGTGCACATATGGCATTTCACGAGTAGGGTTTGCAATACCGGAACAAAATGAAAATTCGGGAATCCTGGGATGCCGGGATTTTTTTTATTTTAGATTTATGCTATTTAGGGAGCGAAAACCCTTTATTTGAGAAGGATTCTCTAATGAATTCACTCTTTGTAACTGTATTTCCTGACACGCCATCAACTGCTACAAGCTTGGTCACTTGTTTTTTCGGAGGACATTGATGCACCTTTACGAAACTTGTTATTTTTGTTTGTTTAGGTTTTGTGCTTTCAATACTGCTCTCCCTGGCATGAGGGTGCTGTGTTCCAATACGAACTCTTTTTCATCAGCTACTAGTTGACGCAACTGGGTCTACAGTTTCAGGTTTCACTATGTTGTGTTCACTCTTTAGGTGATGTAACAAACCACTTGTAGACCAGCCTTTGCAAAGTAAACTCTTGCCGCACTTCATACACTTCTCACTTTCTCCAATTGCATCTTTAACGTAGTATCGCCACGCAAAGTCTTTAGTTTCTACAACATCGGTCGTTGCCATCGTATATATTACAGTCTATTCTTTATTACCTGCTAAGCCAAACCACAAAATATATTCTCATTAAAAAGTTGAACTATATTACGAGATAGTGTAGACTACACTGTGTAGTGATGTAAATTTTCATTATATTAAAAC
The DNA here is from genome assembly GCA_014220935.1 of Platorchestia sp. MABIK. NCBI lineage: Eukaryota > Metazoa > Arthropoda > Malacostraca > Amphipoda > Talitridae > Platorchestia > Platorchestia sp. MABIK. The sequence continues at coordinate 16,173 of JACJUY010009415.1, read as the reverse complement.
ACTGAAGTCCTATGTTGAGCTCTTTAGTGGTTAATCATATTAAACAGCATGATTTTTAGTTATTTGCTCTCTAATATCTTGAAATTTGTATACTATTTAGAATCCCTGGAATTCCCGGGAAACAGTATGATTTTAGGTCATTTTTTCACTAACATTTTGAAATGTGTATACTATTTAGAATCCCGAGAATTCCAGGGAAACAGAATGATTTTAAGTTATTTTCCCACTAATATCTTGAAATATGTATGCCATTTAGAATCTCGGGAATTCTCGGACCGGGAAATTTCAGCCCCAAATCATCCGGGATCCCAGGATCCCGGGATGCAAACCCTACTCAAGAGCCAAGTTGATCAATGCTACAACTTCAGCTTGAAGTAATTCCTGCATTAAGATGAGATTTTCGGATAATAAGTAGCATTTAGGCATTTAGCATTTAAATCATCAACATTACTAATACACTCTATTTTGATTTTAGAGCAATCCAAGACTACATTGCCCTGAATTTTCTTGAAGTTTAAGTCATAGAATTCGTAATAAACATTTTACCGTTTCATTTCAAATGACTGACTCTACGCATTTTTGAACTAATTCCGTGTGCTTCATAATTCATCTAAATTAAGCCTTGATTTATCAATAGAATATGTTAAATTTTTTGAATGAGAAAAGTTTTTGTCGCTTAACTATTAAACTGATTTACCGAGATAAAGAAATATTTTATAATTCAAATCTGCAAGCAATGCATGAGTGGAAAACTTCTCTGTTCGGACAATTTCACATTTATTTCAGAGTGCTCATTCTTTCTCCCAAATGTTATTTTCTCTACGGTATTAAAATTCCAAAAGACACGGAATGTTACCTAATAATACACTTGATGTATTTATTTATTTACTAGCAGGATCCGTGGAAATTTCACGGACAATGTCATCATTAAGCTAGGTGAGCCCGGGAAAAAATTCCAGCAACATTCTGTAAACCTCCAACTTACCCTAACCTAACATTTCCTAACCTATCCTATCCTAACCTATCCTGATAAAATGACAGATATATCAATGTATGTAAAGGTCATTTTTTAATGTTACCAAAAGGAATTTGGTACCCATGTTACTCGGACGAATGCGTAACGGGTGGACTAACTGAAATATCCCTTAGCGTATATCCCTGTCCGTTACGAACAGACTCACTGAAAGCGTAACGGACGTACTAACTAACTAAGTAACTAAGGTACTAAGGAAGGAACGAGCAGAATATTATATAGATATATTTTTTGGTGTCGGCCACGGTTGAGGAAACAAGGTAGGGTCATTTCTATGGGAGAAAATACACCTCCTCTTGTTCGGCTAGCCAATAGAAAGGCTTTATTTCAAACAAACTTTATGACGTCACCAAAACGCCATATCGTTAGGCCAATAGTGGAGCCAGATTTGGGGGTAGCAGTGCAATGTGATGCAATATGAGCGCTGCTATTGGTTCGTTGCCGTGACGTCTGCACACCCACACAGTCGACGAAAAAAAGACTGGTTTGAACCTACCTTGTTTCCTCTACCGTGGTGTCGCCTTCTTCCGCTTCTCTGTCATGCTCTCAAAGATGCTTTATCACTGTATCTGTGATACGATTCACCAGTGCACAAGTATAAGAATATTTCTATAGTGGGTTCTACTTGTATTAGGATGAATATATTTATTTGTCATCTAAATTTGAAAAATTTATTTAAGAAACATAATGAATCCTGTCATTTTTGTACACTGCTTAATTTTCATTCACTCATTACATATTATAACTCTAAACCTATTTGTCACAGCACAATGAGGAAAATGTTTAATTGTACTCAAGATTGGCGTCATGGACACTAACAAATAATAACAGAAGTTTAATGGCTGCTTTTGCCGCCATAAATTTTTTATCTAATTTGACGGCAAAAATTGTATTACACCCAAAATGCACCTGTTAGTCAAGAAGTAAGACGAGAACTTCGGTTCCACCGACCAAAAATGTGTCAGTAAATTTAATTTGAGCTCACAATAGATTTAAATGTTCACGATAATTTAACTTAGAAACATATTTATAGCTAGTAAACAGAAAAAAAAAACGATCTGTCTACATGAATTGTGCTTAAAAACAGGTTTTGGTATACATTTCAGGTTTTCAGTTGCGTCTTGGATTTACGAATTCTTTATAGAAATTTAACTGATTAATATAACGCCATACAGTGAGTCCACGTGCGCTGGCTCATATAAAAGGTGTTGGTTTTATATTTGAGAAACATTTTCATTATGCAATGTTGTTACAACCATCATATCCTTTCAGTAAACAACAGAAAGAAATAATGCAGTTTTGTTACCTTATTACTCCTCTCACATCTCCTTTTATACATTTCACAATTTATGTTTTTATTATGGTTACCGGAAAGTTTAGTCCTATTTCATAGAATCTCAGTGAATGGCTAGCCGTCTCATTTCCTGAAAACCCTCACTCATACTTAAATGGCTTTTCTTCAGGACAATAAATGTTATCAATTCTCACTATAAATGAAATAGCAAGGATAGTCACTTTTAAAATAGACATTATTACTTAGCGAGTTTAATTTGTCTGAACTAAAAATGTACACGAAAGATGAACGTTTCGACCACAAGGGTCATCTTCAGCATCTGAGGAAACACAGTTATTTTCATAGTTATCTACAAGTATCGTTGCGCAGTGTGTGCGTCTGAGTACGTAGGGTCCACAAAAAGGGCATTGCGTATTCGTGTAGCAGAGCATGCCGGACGAAGCTTTCGAACAAATAGGCCTCTTGCTTCTCCTCCTCAATCCTCTGTGCGTGCCCATGCAGAAAAATGCTACTTGCCAGTTCGTTTAGACCATTTCCAGATAATTGCAACCTCTTCTAGTCAAACAGATTTTCGTATTTTAGAGTCTCTTTTTATCATGAAAAGCAAACCGGTTTTAAAAGATACTCAATCTTTCTTTCCCTTGCAAATTTCCTGTTAGCAATCACAAATGTTAACCATACATATGCATTTATATGTATACTTTTTTTCTTTAACTATGAAAATAACTGTGTTTCCTCAGATGCTGAAGATGACCCTTGTGGTCTAAACGTTCATCTTTCGTGTATATTTTTAGTTCAGACATAATAAACTCGCTAAGTAATATTGTCTATTTTAAAAGTGACTATCCTTGCTATTTCATTTATAGTTAGACTTTGCAAACGGCAAAACATTGACATAAATCATAATCAATTTTTTTGTTCAAAAACCAACAATATAAACAAATTATTCATCCCTATGGCGATTACGAGAACTCTTACAGCTGACTTACAAACCGGCTTTCTGTGAAAGTAAACTGCTGTCCGGTACATCTCCATATCTGAATTTCAGGAAATCGAAATACCTCTACCTTAAACATACAGCGCAAGTGTGAAAAACCGAAAAGCTCACTAGTAAAATCACCAGTTTAAGATCTTCAAAATTGTAGTGGCATCTCAGAGAGTAAATAGCACGACATCCGAAATACTTTTGGAAATGACGTGTCTGAACAACTGCAGATAAGCTCCGCTACCAGCTTCAGTCATCCGCTCTATGCATCTTTCAAAATTACCAACGGAAGCGCAGCCGCTGATGGAACCATTAGGAAAAGGAAAAACGGACGAAGAGTACCGGGAGATAGCAGACCAAGTCACAGCAAGGCAATCCGCGTGCCAGGCCGCGACTGCCCAGCCCGTTACGGTAAACGCGGTCAAGCCACCGCAGACCCCGACAGTATCAAGACGCGAATTCGATATAGTTATGAAAGAAATAGCTCAACTCAATGACATGTTAGGAAGGAAGTTACACTCGCAAGAAAACGTCCACAAGGCAGACAGCTGGCGGAATCAAGTTCCGGCCCCGAGAAACTTCCAAGACGCAAACAAAGGAAGCAGGCTAAACCAAGTATACCGCTACTACCACCGTACATTCGGTGACCGAGGAAGAAAGTGCACACCACCATGGAGCTATGCGGGAAACGACGGCCGCAGAGGATAGTAAGTCCCCCATCCTCTACACGAGCGAGTGCAGGCGATTTGTTGCACGTCACCGACTCCAACAATACTCGGTATCTGGTCGATACCGGCTCGGTGGTTAGCTTAATTCTGCCCCGAAGAAAAACATTCGACCAGACCCCCGTCCTACGATCTACTAGCGGCTAGCAACACGCCAATAGCCTCATACGGGACGGCGGAAAGGAACATTCGGCTCACCCCCTAATTGCTCGTAAGCTGTCATTTTGTAGTGACAAATGTCGGTCAACCCATAATAGGCATCGATTTCCTGCACGCGAACAAAATAAACGTTCACACAGCCAATGTACGAATGTTTAGCCAAATCTTGAAAACCGAAATTCCATGTGAGCGAGCAAACTCAAGTAGCGACAAAATTTACCGAAGTGACCATCAAGCATCGCCTGAATTCAACGACATCTTCAAGGAGTTCCCCGAGATACTGGTTTCACTCGGACGCCCTTCTCAACAAGCAAGAAAAGTTGTAGAACATCCCATCAAAACGGTTGGTCTTCCGGTGTACGCAAGACCCAGGAGAATTTCTCCAGAAAAACTTGAAGCTGATCGGGACGAGTTCAAAATGATGTAAGATCAGGGTATCATCAGACCATCAAGGAGCGCCTGGGCGTCTCCCATGCATGTGGTCCCTAAGTCATCCGAACCCGGGGCTCGGAGAATATGCGGGGACTACATGCGACTAAACGCAGTAACGAAGCCCGATCGTTACTCAATTCGGCACTGCCAATACTTCCACTACAAGCGTCATAAGAAAATCGTATTTTCAAAAATTTATTTCCGCGGGGTATACCATCAAATACCGGTGAAAGCCGAAGACATTCGTAAAAACGGCCATCACCACTCCGTTCGGCTTGTACGAGTACACTGATATGTCCTTTGGGCTCCGGAATGCAGCTCAAACGTTCCAGCGTTACATCGACATAATCACCAGAGACATGGACTTGGTCGCCGCATATGTAGACGACATACTAATGGCATCTACGTTCGTCGAGGAGCATAAGGAACACCTAAGGCAACTTTTCCGTCGTCTGAAAGAGGACTTCCTCGGGCATAGAGTATCAGCTGGGGGATCTCGCCGCTTCCACAGAAAATAGAAGCCATCTGCAACTTCCCACGACCATCGACGATCAAAAAATTACGACAGTTTCTGGGGATAGTTAATTACTATCATCGATTCCTTCCAGCTGCGGCAAATAAAATGCAATTCCTCACTGAGCGAACGAAAGGCTATTCACAGAACTCATAATAATCAGCAATTAAACCCCTGAAAAAGACACAGCTTTCAAAAGATTGAAAATGAAATCTCACATTTCACCATGTTGGCGCATCCAGCTTCAGAAGGCAAGGCGATCCTAGTTACAGACGCCTCAGCCAGCGTGGTGGGGGCTGTTTTACAACAGGAATTCTAAGGAGAGTAACTATCAGTGACATTCTTTTCAAAAATTATGGATGACATGCAACGCGACTACAGCACGTACGACCGAGAGCTTATTGCTATCTTCTTAGCAGTAGAACACTTTGAGCATCTTTTGGAGGGCCGGAGTTTTGAAATCAGGACGGTTCATCGACTACTCTTCTTCGCTCTTCAAAAATCTACGGAGGGCAGCAACCCCGCGCGTGGCCAGACAGCTGCCGGATCTCTCACAGTTTGATTGTGAGATCACCCATATCAGTAGCACCACCAACACGGTAGCGGATGCGCTGCCGCGTATGGTATCTGCAATTCTCACAAAAAAACCTTCAATCAACCACGAAGAGATAATAAAGGAGCAGAGTGAAGATCAAGAATTGGAAGAGCTCCTGCATCCTGCATCGAAGACTGCCCTGAAAATACGACCTATCGATACTCACATCTGCGAAATGCCCCTTTGGTGCAACGTGTCCACTGGCCATTAGAGGTGAACATCCCCAAAATTATTCGATAAAACAATATTCACGCCTTTTCTTGGAGCCAGTCATTCAGGCATTCAAGTAACGCGAGACCTCCTGAGATAACGAGTAGTTTGGCGCGGCATCAACAGACATTAGAAAGTGGACACGAGAGTGTATCCCGTGTCAATCGAGTAAGGTTATGACGCACGTCGAAAGCCCTCCTGGAAAAATGGCAGTTTCAAATGAACTATTCCGAACCATACACGGAGACATCGTCGGATCCCTGCACGTATCGCAGAATTGTCGGTCTCTGCTTACATGCATTGATCGTTTTAGAAGGTGGCCGTGGTGCACGGTCATGCCGATGACGAAATGAACGGCAGAAACATCGGCCCGCGCTTTTCTGCAGGGATGGGTGTCTTCGTTTAGAATCCCGACCACGATCATTGCGGATCAAAGTGTATTATTCGAGTCAACGCTTTGGAAGAATCTCGTGGCAACTTTATGGAGAAGCGACACCTGACTACAGCCTATCATCCATAAAGCAACGGCTTGGTGGAAAGGCTATATCGGCGGCTGAAGGAAGCATTGAAAGCCACCGTAACTGGCGCGAACTGGGTGGACGCCTTGCCCCTCAAACTTTTAAACATCAGAGCAACACCACACTCAGATTCCAACATTTCACCGGCTGAAATTGTGTACGGGCAAACGTTACGTCTCACCGGAGAACTAACTGCAATAAAGAACGAAACTTTACCAGCAGTCGAAATCCTACAAAGGCTACAAGCGACAATGGAGCGGTTACAGCCAGTACTTCCAAGAGAGCGGGCGTCGACAAATGCCCACGTCCCAAACGCTCTGCAAACAGCAACCAACGTTTTCGTTAAACATGGGGGATCAGAAAACCGATGCTAAGACCATACAACGGCCCCTTTCGTGTACTACAAAGGACTCCGACGTACTTCACTATAGACATATGAGGAAAACCTACCAATAAAACAGTTGACCGTGGGGAAGTAGAGCACGTAGCCGATACCAACGAAACAAAAACGGAGCAGATGGAATCAGCAAGCGCGACGGTAAATGATGACTAAGAAGGAGTCCCCTTTCCAGCAGAAGAAACACAACAAACGGAGCAGACCGACCCCAACACAACAGCCCACTTCAGCATGGGGGAAACACCTGCCCAGTCGGAAATTATGGTATGCATCATCTATGATTATGGTCGAGATAATCCGTGTTTTATCGGCG
>JACJUY010009413.1:16418-33317 GCA_014220935.1 Platorchestia sp. MABIK | reverse complement strand
ACTCCATGCATCCCCACTCCCCGCATCCCCACTCCCTGCATCCCCACCCCGTCACCCCTTCATTCCCCCCAGCCAGCAGCACCCCTAAGGTTGCCTGGCAACAAGTTAACTCCTGGCTTCTGTTGACATTTCCGGAGCTCAAATTTTGCATTCACCAAAATTACATTTTTTTGTTATCGGCTCCCAAAATGTGAAATGAAACTTGCGTGAGGACCTCATTAGAGCTGCTGGCGCCTGGTGACAGACGCTGCGGAAACTTCAGCCAATAAAGTTGGCCGTTCTTCCCAGAGCGACCATTCAAAAGCTGTACAAAAATTAATTGCATTAAATGTTTCACGTTACACAACATATTCTCACATATCATTACGTTACATTTTTTTCTCAGTATAAAACGTAGAACATTTTCACAATTTCGTAGGTACTGATAAGTCTGAAAAATTAGGGCATTTCCATGTGCCGAAAAAATTAATTTAAAAAATGAAAACTGAGTTGGACAAACTGCAGGGCGATCAACAGAGTAGAGATTTGCACTTGCCGACAATAATTCATCATTTGACCAACTGATTCTCGGTCGAATTTCTAGCCTCGATTTCAAAGGACTAGCAACGCGAATTGTTATTCTCGGAACTCAAAAGAGAGCACAGCGGTCTCTGGCACAGACGCTAATTTGCTAAACAAATATCACGGAGATCGCTAAATAAATGAATTAATTCGTCAGTTTTTATGCCCCAGATCGGACTAATTGGCACTTTGGTTGCGTTCATCAACTGACTGTTAGAATGACCTCTCAACCGCAGCTATTTTATCAGTAAAGACTTCATTAATTTATTTCTTTGAGCCGCCGATATGCACCTGCTATGTCGCTAATTGGAGCTGCGCTGGAGGCCCTCTCGGGACTCCAGTTCTGACGGTAGAGCGGGGGGGTAGAACTGACGGTAGAACGGAGGGTACAACTGACGGTAGAACGGAGGGTAGAACTGACAGTTGAACTGACGGTAGAACGGAGGGTAGAACTGACGGTAGAACGGAGGTTAGAACCGACAGTAGAACTGACAGTAGACGGAGGGTAGAACTGACAGTAGAACGGAGGGTAGAACTGACAGTAGAACTGACAGTAGACGGAGGGTAGAACTGACGGTTCAACTGACGGTAGACGGAGGGTTGAACTAACGGTAGAATAGAGGGTAGAATTGACAGTAGAACTGACGGTAGAAGGGAGGGTAGAACTGACAGTAGAATTGACGGTAGAAGGGAGGGTAAATAAAAACACCAAGTTTGCTACTCTCAAAGTCAACATTGCTAAAATTATTTATTGCTGATAAAAGGTGAACGTATCGAGCACCAGGCTCATCATCAGTACAAATTTGTCTGTAAAGGACAAAACGGAGATGAATAGATAAAAATATACGGTAAATAAACACAGAATTAAAAAAATACTACTACTACTAAAATCAAGGGGAAACTATGTACAAAGGGTGGGCACTATTGGTTTCATTAAGAGACGGCCTAAGTTTAAAAATGTATAAGGACTCTAAAATTCTTAAATCATTCTGGTGGTTGGCTGAAGCTAAAATGCTAAAATTACAGCACTGTACACTGGAGCCACACTGTTCACTATGGAGGGTAGAACTGACAGTTGAACTGACGGTAGAAGGGAGGGTAGAACTGACAGTTGAACTGACGGTAGAACGGAGGGTAGAACTGACAGTAGAACTGACGGTAGAAGGGAGGGTAGAACTGACAGTAGAACTGACAGTAGAAGGGAGGGTAGAACTGACAGTAGAACTGACAGTAGAAGGGAGGGTAGAACTGACGGTAGAAATGACGACAGAAGGGAGGGTAGAACTGACAGTAGAACTGACAGTAGACGGAGGGTAGAACTGACGGTTCAACTGACGGTAGACGGAGGGTAGAACTGACGGAAGAATAGAGGGTAGAACTGACAGTAGAAATGACGGTAGAAGGAGGGTAGAACTGACAGTAGAAATGACGGTAGAACGGAGGGTAGAACTGACGGTAGAACGGAGGGTTGAACGGAGGGTATAACGCAAGGTAGAACTGACGGTAGAACTGACGGTATAACGCAGGAAAGAACTGACTGTAGAAAGGAGGGTAGAACTGACGGTAGAATTGTAAGTTGAAGGAGGGTAGACCTGATGGTAGATCGAAGGGTAGAACTAACGGCACACAATAGTTTAAGTCAAATTAGCTTCCAGTTCTTTTTATTTTCGCTGAGAGGTTCGAAAACTTAAGGAATTTACAGAAATGTATCGTGTGTTGGAAAGTCAGTAAGGCCAGAGCGACATAACCCAGCGAGTTACAGATGATGTTTGCCTATAATAATAATAATATTTATTTAAATCAACCAAACACAATGGCCTCATACAATACAGAGACATGTAAATACAGGAACAGCTATACATTAACAGCAAGATCCTCGTCCCATATCCTCGATACCTGGATCAGAAGTCGTACTACGCATTTATTTTGCATTCATTCTAAAATAATTTTGATCAAGTATCGATGTAACTTAAGTTGACCGTATTTGTCGTTGAGGTTTCAGTAAGAGCTCGTGCCTTGGCAAAAGTTCCTTTTATGTATGTACAAAAACTATTCAACATTCTTTTAATGAACAGAACTAAAGGCTTGTTGATGAAAGGAATTTTTTGTAGACGTATTTTATCACGAGCAAATGACTAAGTTGTTTTGATTACGGTCAGAAAAGTCTTGATTGCACAATGTTTGCTCCGAAAAATGAACTACAGTTCAACAAAATCAAACAAGCAAGTCTTGCTTAGCTGTCGTGCCTGGCCTAGGCTAACGAAACACTACTCAAAATAATTTGCCTCGTATTTCACTGGCAATTATCCTATTGATGATAATCTTATGTTCCTCTTATGAATTTCTCACTATCATTTGAGGAATTCTGCCAGGAAAACACAAGTTGAATTTTGGATTTTTCTAGGGTGAAATTAAACTGAGAACAGCGTTTTCTTATTCTGTAAACATTTCTAATGAGAAATCAGTTTTTCTGACATTTTTAACAGGTGAAATTTTTTGTGGAAATGGAAAGGGTACGACACCACTACGACATTTTTTCACTTTTTCATTCAATGCTACACAAATCAATGAAACTTTTTGACAACAACACTCGTTTATATATCAGGAAAAAAACTTATTTGACCATTAATTCTTTTAAACATCCCATAAACGTTTTATGAGAGTTAATTAGAAAGTGATTTTTCAACTGAGGGTGCAAAATTTTTGCATCAGCAAATAAATACGAGTTTCATTTTTGTGGAAAACTTTTCATTTCGAGCAAATTGCAAAAATTATCTTTAGATTCTCACACGATAAACAAGGTGGAGGAACTGAGCACCACTCATGAGATGAGCTTATGCCCTCGATCTCTTAAATTAGCGCGTTCCTTTAACGAGCCTCAATGGCTTTTTGCGACAGCACGCACTTGTGGGTGTATGAAACACGCACTTGTGGGTGTATGAAACATGCGCTTGTGGGTATATGCAACACGCACTTGTGGGTGTATGAAACACGCACTTGTGGGTGTATGAAACACGTGCTTGTGGGTGTATGAAACATGCGCTTGTGGGTATATGCAACACGCACTTGTGGGTGTATGAAACACGCACTTGTGGGTGTATGAAACACGCACTTGTGGGTGTATGAAACACGTGCTTGTGGGTGTATGCAACGCGCACTTGTGGGTGTATGAAACACGCACTTGTGGGTGTATGAAACACTCACTTGTGGGTGTGTGAAACACTCACTTGTGGGTGTATGAAACACACACTTGTGGGTGTGTGAAACACTCACTTGTGGGTGTGTGAAACACTCACTTGTGGGTGTGTGAAACACTCACTTGTGGGTGTATGAAACACACGCTTGAGGGTGTATGAAACACGCACTTAAGGATGTGTGTAACACTCCCATCTCAGCGAAGTGACGCACGTCTAAACGCTCTTGTTTTATGACATTTCGTAGTGCGTTAAAAACACGCGTTTTTAACGCAAAGCGCGTTTAAAGTACCATAACGTTTCTTTAAACATGAGCACACGGCAGAGCCGCGTACATGTGAAATGCGTGTTGAACACGTGACGGCCGCCCCGTGTAGACGCGTTAATCGTCACGCGGTAAACTTAAGGAAAATGTTCAGCTCAAATTTAAAGCCAATTGTTGTGAGCAATTTTGTGTATAGAAAACATTAACTGGATCATGCCTACATTTAGCATCACTAAATGGTTTTGAAAATTGAGTTCGTGACTACATGTCGGTCACCAGCATTATGAAAATCCCCTCCGTGTACCACCGGTGGGCCACGTCGCATTAAAAGTGTTAAGCAGTAGCAGTCGTAGCTAGAGGAAGGTCAGGGTGATTTTATACAGTGCGACGATGCAGGGAGGCTTCATTAGAGAACAATTTGACAATTTATTTAGTTTTCCTCATATATTAATATATATTTATTTTGTATTTATTCATGGTACTTATTTATTCATTACTTTTCCATATTATAGCCTACATTGGTGTCTATCGCTGCTACATGCGTTAGGCTTCACCTTATCCAACACAATCATTTTGAGCTTATATTCATATATGTTGGTCCTATTTTCCACGTCATTAATATGATTCTTGTTACTATTACGATAGCGAATTTTTATATCGGAATGTTGTTTATTATGTTATATTTTGTTATGTTCTGTTAATTTTTGTTAATTAATCGGTATGTTGTTTATTATGTTATATTTTGTTATATTTTGTTAATTTTTGTTAATTAATCGGTATGTTGTTTAATATAGAACAATAATTGCCCGAGCGATGATTTTGCTATTTAAGTAGCGGTACCTGCTAAAATAAAATAATGTTTTAGAATATGATATCATATGTATTATAAGATTACTATATTTTATCTGGAAACATGATAATATCATATTCCTAAAATGTGAAAATATTTCAAGAAGCTATATCATATTCATTAAATGATTATTATATTATACTTAGAAATGTGATATCACATTTCTAATAAAAATATGATACCATTTTAAGAATTCTTATTATTGTATTTTGAATGTGTAATTGTTCAGATTTATAGTCGCGACTCGGTTTCCTAAACCACTTTCATGCAAAGTTCGACATACTTCATTACGCTAGTCCATCGTAGTTCATCACTGAAATAATCGCTGCTAGTTTCAAATCCAAATTTGGATACCTTGAGGGTACCAGTGCGATCGTTTTACTTTTATTCTTCGCTTTCTGCATTAATTTAGAAGGTATGATTTGTGACGTATTTTAAAACGTAAGATTTCCTTTTCCGGTTTCTAGAGAAGGCTCGCTATTCACTCACCTCCTTATTTCAGTTTATAGAGAAGATCCACCATTTACTCACCTCCTTTTTTCAGTTTCTAGAGAAGGCTCGCTATTTACTCACCTCCTTTTTTCAGTTTCTAGAGAAGATCCACCATTTACACACCTCCTCTTTTCAGTTTATAGAGAAGACTCGCCATTTACTCACCTCCTCTTTTCAGTTTATAAAAAACTCACCAATTACTCACCTCCTTTTTTCAGAGTATACAGAAGACCCATCATTTACTTACCTCCTCTTTTCAGTTTACAGAGAAAACTCACCTCATCCTGCACTGCCTGAAGCTGGAGCACGCAGCGGCATCTCTCAAGTTGCGACCATCACAAAGTGACAAAATCGGCCTTTCACAGGCAATAAGTCCGAGTACTCCTCACTCGATCGATGGCGCGTCTTGTGACGCGTCGGAATATTGGCTCTACAAACAAGCCTTTGAAGCTGAAAAAGAGAACGAGAAGAACACCGCAAAACAAAGCCTAAGAAAAGACGCGTGTGCTGCAGCAACATGGCCTGTTGTCACATCCATCCAAGAGGCGAACACTTGCCATTTGAAGAGTGCTGTATCAAATGGCCCCGTGCATCCACTGCCCCCGTTTGGGCTGACTGTATCAAATGGCAGGTTTTCTGTTGACACAGCCCCGTGTCGTGTGTTGTCACCGCAAACAGCGACAACTTCTCCAGCTGACGTAATTTGCCGTAGACGCTCCACATCATAAGTACCCTTCTTGTCCTGTCAATGGGCCCTCGGCACCGCTGTGTTTGGGGCAAACATCTGAGGTAGGCCCTCGCTTTCAATGCTTCACAAATTGCGCCCTCGAAAATACGTTGAAAGAGGGAGAAAATGACGCGTTTTTATATGCAGGTTGTGAGTGGCCTCTGATGTGCTCTCAAATGTGTTGAAAAAGAGAGGAAATGTCACGTTTTTTGGCCCTAAGAAATATGTTGAACGAGGGAAGAAATGACACGCTTTTAGGCCCCCAAAAATTGTTGAAAGAGAAAGGAAATTACACATTTTTAAATGTGGGTTATAAGTGGCTTCTGAGAAGCGTAGTAAGTTTCCATGTTTATGAAAGATGCGTGTCGTTTTGGAGTCCACTTCTTCTGTTTATGAATAAAACCGTTTGTACAGATAGCATCAGGTTCTTGCATGGTAATTCAGGAGTATTTGAATGCAAAAATATACAACGGCATAATCAATTCTGCTTTTTTGTTGCGAGTTTTTCCTTGGAGGGAATTTATAAACGGTTTTTCCTCCGAGCTGGCATGTGAAATGGAAGACTACCTCTCTTTGTTATACTGAAAAGGATGCAAAATTTTAGCTATATGTTTACTCTACATTAAGATCTGCGTGACATTCCTCTTCATAAAAAATCAAAATAGCGACAGAATTAGCAGCAGTGAGTGTGCTGTGCAGCAGAACTTTGCCTCAATTTTGAAACATTTGGTAATTTTTCCTCAACTTGGAGAATATTTAACACCAGATCTAAAAGGATGAGATAAAAATGACATGTGCGTAACAAAGGTTATCCTAAGGCATAAATATGAAAGGAAACGCACAAGAAGACTCAACGCCACACAAACGGCTTCCTCTGCAGCCTAATCCTGCGACTTTCCTTCGTGTTGAATTTTCTACGCGTCGAACAAAGAAAGCTTTACATTAACATATTCCATGACCATAAATTCTTAGTGCACTTAATCCTCCTTGCAGGTACTTATAACCCGCTGGAGAACATTACCTCCATTACCTCTGTCTCTAAGCTTCATTACACACTTAGCTTTTACGGTCGCGTCTAGATGTACGGAAGCAAACTGGCATCTTACAATGACTTCTTGTGATTACCTTCGCTTGATTGCCTCCTTATAATTATCCCTTTTGTTCCTTTGCTGATTTGTTGTCTTTCTTCTCTTTACGAGGTCACACAAACAGTGCTTATGCTTTTTCTACTGCTTTGTGACCATCAGTACTGGGCTGTAACCATCATTACTGGGCTGTAACCATCATTACTGGGCTGTAACCATCATTACTTCCACACTCTTGCCTAGAAAACATCACCTCAACACTTTTTTTTCCCGTGTCATATTGTTCCATTCATAGTGTAATGATATGAATTGTTTTGAGTTGTGATTTTCAGATCGATACTTCCACGCCAACATATGTACCTATTCATTATCCCGATCATGATATGAGATGAGTTACATAAACCACTACTCCAGGGGTATAATATTATGCGCTTTAGCAGATTGTACCCTTGCATATTGTATTGGATTGTCCTTAGTTTGGTTGTCGACCACCTTGTGATAAAAATTTAAAGCTGCAAATTATGAGGTCGTTTTTAAAACCTTTGAGCAAATGAGTTCAAACAGAGTCACAATGCTCTGATATAGATCATCAACGGCAGTAGAAATGAAATGCATTCAGTGCGTTCAGGTTTTTGTACTCCGTGAATAAAGTCTTGCGCATTGAAGTCAACTTAATGAAATTGAAAAATGAACTTGATTCAAATTGCTTATTCGATCATATAAATACCTCATCTTGAAATAAGATTCAAACAAGCGCAAAAGATCCCTCCAGTGTGTATTCATTGCCTATAAAAACAATAAAATGACTTTATTATTTTGCATAAAAAATAAAACATTGACAATCAAATCACGATGCTGGAATAAATCAGAATAGTTTTGTCAAAAGCAAAACCACAAATAAACCTCACCCCTTGCTGTCACGGCTGACAATCACCAAATCGAATGAGCATTGCTGACTGCCTATGACTGTGAACACATACAATAAACAACATTCACGGCCCTAGCATTATTATACAAACATGAAATAGAAAAAATAGAAGCAACTTGCACCTACACGCTCTTGGACAGGCAGCGTGACGTACGCTGCCACTTATTCTCTCATTAAACAACCTGCGGAGCTGCAACCACAAAAGCAGACGCAATTAGCAGAGCGAGTAATTGTTTACAACACACTCAGCACTTGTTTGCATTGCTGCTTCAGATGACAGTCTAGTAGACAATGCTGCTGACAGCTGATCGAGTTTTCCTGCTGAGGTCTTCCCTGCTCAGCTGAGGTCTTCCCTGCTCAGCTGAGGCCTTCCCTGCTCAGCTGAGGTCTTCCCTGCTCAGCTGAGGTCTTCCCTGCTCAGTTGAGGCCTTCCCTGCTCAGCTGAGGCCTTCCCTGCTCAGCTGAAGTCTTCCCTCCTCAGCTGAGGCCTTCCCTGCTCAGTTGAGGCCTTCCCTGCTCAGCTGAGGCCTTCCCTGCTCAGCTGAGGCCTTCCCTGCTCAGCTGAGGCCTTCCCTGCTCAGCTGAGGCCTTCCCTGCTCAGTTGAGGTCTTCCCTGCTCAGCTGAGGCCTTCCCTGCTCAGCTGAGGCCTTCCCTGCTCAGCTGAGGCCTTCCCTGCTCAGCTGAGGTCTTCCCTGCTCAGCTGAGTCCTTCCCTGCTCAGCTGAGGTCTTCCCTGCTCAGCTGAGGTCTTCCCTGCTCAGCTGAGGCCTTCCCTGCTCAGCAGAGGTCTTCCCTGCTCAGCTGAGGTCTTCCCTGCTCAGCTGAGGTCTTCCCTGCTCAGCTGAGGTCTTCCCTGCTCAGCTGAGGTCTTCCCTGCTCAGCTGAGGTTTTCCCTGCTCAGCTGAGGTCTTCCCTGCTCAGCTGAGGTCTTCCCTGCTCAGCTGAGGTCTTCCCTGCTCAGCTGAGGTCTTCCCTGCTCAGCTGAGGTCTTCCCTGCTCAGCTGAGGTCTTCCCTGCTCAGCTAAGGTCTTCCCTGCTCAGCTGAGGTCTTCCCTGCTCAGCTGAGGTCTTCCCTGCTCAGCTGAGGTCTTCCCTACTCAGCTGAGGTCTTCCCTGCTCAGCTGAGGTCTTCCCTGCTCAGCTGAGGTCTTTCCTGCTCAGCTGAGGTCTTCCCTGCTCAGCTGAGGCCTTCCCTGCTCAGCTGAGGTCTTCCCTGCTCAGCTGAGGTCTTCCCTGCTCAGCTGAGGTCTTCCCTGCTCAGCTGGTGCTTCTGGGGAGCTGTGTATGTTGTTTGATTTCTTAGAAATCTGTGCTACGCGGGGACTGGTTTTTGTTCTATGTGAGTACTGCTGGAAATGCGATTATAAATAATTTGTTTCCGATGGAGAAATGTTTTAGAACGGTTTTGAACAATCTGTTTTTGTTCTATGTGGTTACTACTACAAAAACGGGTCTGAACAATCTTTTTTCGTTAGCAGTAAGGGTCTAGCCACCGTGAGGGCCTAGCAGTAAGGGTCTAGTGAATTAAGGGTGGTGCAAATATTGGCAGTACCTAGGCTTCCAGTACACACTCGCATGTTTAAAGCTCATGTATTTATTTACAATAAACGAACTTTAGCCCTCGAATGGTCTACACAATAACTATACAAAATATGGTCCTCCTTCGTACAATCCTCAAATGTTTGCCTCCCTCTGCGGAAATACTCTCATTGCGTCACAACAACCAGACACCGCCACGTGTTCTTCGATCCCATTCCTGGTGCTGAGCTCGTTAGTATACTCGTTACTGCCACAGCCTCGTAACTCAAGCATCTGGTCTAACTTTTTCGCCGCCTGCATGCTTGTTTTTCGCCGCCTAAGCGATTTAATAGCTTAAATCGCTTAGGCGGCGAAAAACATGCATGCAAACGGCGAAAAAGTTAAACTGGGCACTCTTTCTGCCACTGAAAGCAGTCAACACTTCAACAGCGACGTGACCCACCGGTGGTCACTGAGGTGATTTTCATAACGCTGCTGACCGGCTAGCAGTCACTAATTTCGATAAATGCTGATAGTGGAAACTAAATGAAGGCGTAGTCTGTTTAATGTTCGGTAGTTCCAAAATTGGTCTGTAATGTTAACTGTGATTTGAGTTCCATGTTTAACTACAGGTTAACCCGCCGCACTTTTACGCACACAACAATATGTGTTACAAATGTGCAGATGTTATAAAAAAACTGCATCGGAAAACATTATCTGAATGCATATAACGGGTCATATGGAAACATTAGTGCGATATGCATACGTCCTTGCAAGGGATCTTTTCCAGATTAGCCCCGCCACTATAGTGCAACACATAAGTTCACAATCTTGTAACTTTCAAAATAATGCACCTATCGAATTCAAATTACTCTCAAACAAAAGATTAAAGCATTCTTTCGTTTGAGAGTAATTTAAAGTCGATAGGTGCTTTGTTTCGAAATGTACAAGTGGGTGAACTTATGTGTTGCATAAGTGGCGGGACGCGTCTGGAAAAGATCCCTTGCAACGTATGCGTGCACGATCTTGCAAAAGTAACACAAGTAAAATTAGAGCCTGTTTGAGATAACGAACGACGTTACACTTCTTGATGAAGTCAATAGTTTGCTAATAGCATCATGATAAGTTTTAACCGTAATAAAGTTAATGATAAAGGTCGCTCATTAACACGGGTGCGTTCTCGCTGCTGTTACGGTTGGTTTGGTCAGGGAGTAAGTAGCAGAATGGGAAATCAATTTTAAATGGTCGGATACATTTCTATCCCGCCTAAGAAAAATGAAAAATAAAATTGCACGATAACATTTTTCCTCAAACGAAAACATTTCTTATTTAGGGAACCTTGCATGAAAACTTTTCTTTTTTAAAAGGATCGTGAAACATATGAAATGATTTTCATTTATACCGGTACTTGGAAGAGTAATTTAACTCACGGTACACATATGTCCCAATACACAGCCAGCGTGTTAAGTTTCTGATTGATCACATAACAAGTCGAACCATGTACCAGGTGTTTTATCGAATTAATGATACGTCGTGGGTACCTATGATCGTAATAATGGGACATTTTCATAAAAAAGTCACACTATTGCTCAT
Organism: Platorchestia sp. MABIK; assembly: GCA_014220935.1. Taxonomy (NCBI): domain Eukaryota; kingdom Metazoa; phylum Arthropoda; class Malacostraca; order Amphipoda; family Talitridae; genus Platorchestia; species Platorchestia sp. MABIK. Next base: position 22,104 of record JACJUY010009413.1, on the reverse strand, counting down.
TATCCCAGTCACTCAGACTGAAGAAGGAAAACAATGCACCGCATTGTAGAACTATGTACTGCATGACAGTGAGTATAAACAATATAGTGCATTGTAGAACTATAACTGCATAACAATAAGCAAAAACTATGTAATGCGTTACAGAACTATAACTATGCAATGAGTGAATACATTATAGTGCATTGTAGAACTATAACTGCACAACAATAATTATGAACAACACAATGCACTGTAGAACTATAACTGCACCACAAATAAATCAAGCGACAAACCCAACACCCTTCACCTGCTCCTAAATACAAGCGACTCAAAAGCAAACCCCTTCCCCCACACAACACGCCACTTCATACCGGCCTTCTTTCATCCAAGATCAAAGGGAACGCCTTGCACGTGCGTTATATACGCAAGTACTTCCATCTCAGAAAACTACACACAGCGCGTCCTGCATAACCCCACATAACCCCAGCTTTATGATCCAACACAAAAGGAAGCTGTCGGGTAAAAGAACAGAGTATTCCTCTCGTTACGAGTTTTCCCTCTCCCTCTCTGACGCGAGGGAAGTGAGGGGAGTTAACTTGCTCGGAGCGTGACCAGATCGTCATTAACGAGGGTCGCCGCACGAACGCTGGAACCGGTTTTGGTTAACCCTTCCATGTATGAGACTACCAAATGGTGTAACTCAAGCAGCAGCAGCAGGCAACAGTTCTGGTTCAACGATTTCAAGCAGAGCGAAGCAATACTTGAAGAAATTGACTTGGACCATGAAGATCCTTAGTTGCAGTCAAATTAACGGCGAGAGGAAGACTGTACTTGTATCTGTAAACCTAGCTGCCGGTACCGGTATCTACAACTGTACGGTACCGGATCGGTACCCCTACAACGGTACCGGTATCTGCATATCCGGTACCGATCTGTACAACAGCACGTCTAGTTACCGGTAGCGGTATCAGCAAGTCTGGCTGCCGGTATCGGAAGTACTTGAAGATCACAAAGAAACCATTGTGCTCCACCCTTCCTTCCTGCGCGTCCTACCCTCCTGTGAAGAGCAAAGATTTCCCACGATACGGGAACTGCTGAGGGCTGAAGCCTTGTTGGAGTCGTGATGTACCGTCCAGCACGTGGCAAAAGGGAAACTGACTTCCTGTGTGGTGAGGCTATAAAAATTGCCGAGGTAATGAAGGCGAGCGAGAATTCATTGCGACGCTGATACTGCCGCCTGCAAAAGCCTGCTCTAACGAACCGATGCGCGTCATTGAGGAAAATGAAAATGCTTACGGTTTTTTTTTTTGCATTGTGGGAGTGAACAAATTTATCGTAAATTTATCGTAAAAGTGAATTAATTTTGATGGTACGTTTGAGGTTAGAATGTTGTTTGAAATCGCAGCCTTTTGCAATTATTTTGTAATTTTACATATTTTTGGAATGAATGTCGTAAATTGATTACGATTCGTTCATAGAGCTGTATTCAACACGACATAAATTATTTGTATTAAGTCAAATACATGTAATTCGAAATAATGTGTATAAATACAGGTGTGACCCAGATACACACGCATCTCTGTATGTGACTAATTTTATCACTTAATAGATCACATTGGTATTAATTACAGTGCTCTTGAAATAAGCCAAAAAAGTAATTCCACTCTGTTTTTCCAATCTATTGCGAAATTTGCAAAGTAAACATAATTTGAATTGCCCTTTTGAGAAATTGTTGCGGACATCTATGCCCAAAACCAACCATTTTGTACTTTTGTGAGCTCTGAACTAACTCAAGAGCTGTTCAACATTGTATTGAGGTAGTTGACTTAAGAGCTGTTCAACATTAGGTTGAGGTAGTTGACTTAGGAGCTGTTCAACATTGCATTGAGGTGGTTGACTCCTGAGCTATTCAACATTGCATTGAGGTGGTTGACTCCTGAGCTATTCAACATTGTATTGAGGTGGTTGACTTAAGAGCTACTGAACGATCACAAAATTCACGTGACACACTCACCAAACTTGACGCAATCTACGGGGAAGGAAGAAAGAGCGTTTCTCCTAAACTGTGATTTTTCTTGATCTCTTTTACACAAAATAAAGAACATCTAAAGATGCATGATGTAGAGAACTACCACAAGGGGGGACATCGGTTAACACATTCATTCTAGGATTAATTTGAGGATGCTAGAATTAAAAGAGTCCGGAAGTATTCGCATCTCAGAACATCAAAATGAAAAAAGGTGGAAAATGTTTTCATTTCAAGATGTCAAAATAAAAAAATTAGAAAATATCAGCATTTCAGGATGCCGAAATTAAAAAAATGTTGGGAAATTTTCGCTATTCGCATTTCAGGACTTCCAAATCAAAAAGGAGGGAAATTTGCACATTTGAAGATGTCATTCGTTGGTTACCTCCACCTCACAGATCACACGTCAATACCAAGCATACTCTCGATGACGGTCATAACCAGGTTAGTCACTCATTGAAATTATGCTTAGTTCTCCAGTGTCAAAAAAGTGGCAATGTAAGCTTCCTTCAAATCACGGCTACAGCACTTATCTCGCAATCTAAATTCTATAGAGGGGGCATTCCTTTTTGGTCTTCGTTTCTTCTTTGTCTTCGTTTCTTCTTTGTTTTCGTTTGCTCATTGTTTTCGTTTCTTCTTTGTTTTCGTTCCTTCAGTGCATTCGTTTCTTCTTTGTTCTCGTTTCATTTTTGTTTTTGTTCCTATGAGGTCCTATGCATTGAGAGTATTCTTCATTGTTTTCGTTTCTTCTTTGTTTACGTTTTTTCTTTGATTTCGTTTCTTCTTTTTTTTTAGTTTCTTCTTTTTTCTCGTTTCTTTTTTCCATTTGATCCTTCATTGTTTTCGTTTCTTCTTTGTTCTCGTTTCTTTTTGCATTTGTTCCTTTATTGTTTTCGTTTCTTCTTTCCCTTCGTTCCTTAACCGTTTTGTTTCTTCTTTGTTTTCGTTTCTTCTTTGTTTTCGTTTCTTCTTTGTTTCGGTTCCTTGTTGGTATTCGTTCTTACTTGTTTTTCAAAGTCAACCATACACGAGAAGTGGAAAACAAAGTAAAAGCCTCGTAAATAATTCGGCTTCGAAGGGAGCCAGACACTTTAGAAACATTATTCTAATCAGTACCCACTGAATTTCAGAATGGGGTTCAAATATGGTGTTAATTTTTTCAAAAAAGCACAATTCAAATCAAAATAATTAACTTTGGAGCCCATCTCGCAGTAGGGTCGTAAGGAGTAAATTTCTCCGTGATTTTAAACCTTTGTTCAGTCCTGATTGCCATCTATTTGGCTGCAGAACACGCAGTGTCGGAGGTGCTTATTTCGGACAGATTTGTTGATAGTCAAAACAACAGCACGGCTAGAGAGCGACGGCGAGTGGCAGCGAGTGACAGAGCCACTCCGGCAGAGAGTCGGACAGAGCCACTCCGGCAGAGAGTGACAGAGCCACTCCGGCAGAGAGTGACAGAGCCACTCCGGCAGAGAGGGACAGAGCCACTCTGACTGAGAGTGACGTAGCCACACTGACTGAGAGTGACAGAGCCACTCTGACTGAGAGTGACAGAGCTGCGAGCCACTCATGAAGTGAATGAACGAGAGTGACAGAGCCTATCTGGCCCACGGTGACAGAAAATGGCAGAATATATCTGGCAACCAGTAAGCGTGCCTGCTTGAAAATGAGTGACAGTCTGTCTCCCACTCGTGGCTAAGGCGTACGAAGGTGTCTGCATAGTGCAGGTGTCCGTACTGTACAGGTTACAGGTGTCTGCAGAGTACAGATGTCTGTACTGCACAGGTGTCTGTACTGTACAGGTGTCTGTACTGTACAGGTGTCTGTACTGTACAGGTGTCTGTACTGTACAGGTGTCTGTACTGTACAGGTGTCTGTACTGTACAGACACCTGTGCTGTACAGGTGTCTATACTGTACAGGTGTCTGCATAGTACAGGTGTCTGTACTTTACAGGTGTCTGTACTGTACAGGTGTCTGTACTGTACAGATGTCTGTGCAGTGCAGGTGTCTGTACAGTACATGTGTCTGCATAGTACAGGTGTCTGTACTGTACAAGTGTCTGTACTGTACAGGTGTCTGTACAGTACAGGTGTCTATACAGTACAGGTGTCTGCATAGTACAGGTGTCTGTACTGTACAGGTGTTTATACTGTACAGGTGTCTGTACTGTACAGGTGTCTGTACTGTACAGGTGTCTGTACTGTACAGGTGTCTGCAGAGTACAGGTGTCTGTATAGTACAGGTGTCTGTACTGTACAGGTGTTTGTACTGTACAGGTGTCTGTACTGTACAGGTGTCTGTACTGTACAGGTGTCTGCATAGTACAGGTGTCTGCATAGTACAGGTGTCTGCATAGTACAGGTGTCTGCATAGTACAGGTGTCTGTACTGTACAGGGTGTCTGCATAGTACAGGTGTCTGTACTTTACAGGTGTCTGCATAGTACAGGTGTCTGTACTGTACAGGTGTCTGTACTGTACAGGTGTCTGCAGAGTACAGGTGTCTGCATTGTACAGGTGTCTGCATAGTACAGGTGTCTGTACTGTACAGGTGTCTGCATAGTACAGGTGTCTGCATAGTACAGGTGTCTATACAGTACAGGTGTCTGCATAGTACAGGTGTCTGCATTGTACAGGTGTCTGTACTGTACAGGTGTCTGTACTGTACGGGTGTCTGTACTGTACGGGTGTCTGCAGAGTACAGGTGTCTGCAGAGTACAGGTGTCTGCATTGTACAGGTGTCTGTACTGTACAGGTGTCTGTACTGTACATGATGTTAGAGCAGTCATCCAACAAAACCTTTCAATTTTTGTGCATCAGATTGGGTTGTAAGGCCGTAATATTTTTAAAATGAAGGTTTTACTAAAGAAATCGCTCTAAAAGGCATTTCTGTTTTAGCTATTTTTAAAAACCTTTTTAACAGAAGTGTCTTTCCAGAAACAGAAAAAATCCACAATGCTTAAAACTTCTCTGAAAAAAAGTTTTTGATAGAAATGATTTAATGCGAATATCTTTGCTGTATTTTTCATGTTAAAGCTTCCATTTTTATGCTGTATAAGCACCAGAAAACGCGCAACTCGCACGATTTTGTCTGATTCAAAAATTCAGAAATATGGTTTTGAAATTTGGTAAATAATTTAGTCCAAAAACTCGCACTGTTGAATTTTTTTTGCGTGCAATTTCTGTGTGGTGGTAATATAGTATTTATGTGCTTTCTTCTATGGCCATGAGTTCCGGAAAGAGTTGCTTAGAATAAAATACGTATTTAAGCGATTCTTATCCAAGAGCAGAAAAAAACACTTGTAATCCACAAAGCCCTCGTTTTATCACTCCCTAATATTCTTAGGTTTTTATCCATACCACTACAGATCCTTGTACTAGGCTTGATTATACCCTAAGAGTCTAAAACATTAAATAGAACAAACGGCCATCCCAATACTAGCTAGTGGGTGTCTTTGTTTTTTATTTAAAATTAATTCCTGGGCCTTCGAGGAGGGAAAACCGAGCCTCATCTCGTGAAGCTGTACTCTTGAGGCTGTACTCGTGAAGCTGAACTCTTGAGGCTGTACTCGTGAGGCTGTACTCTTGAGGCTGTACTCGTGAGGCTGTACTCTTGAGGCTGTACTCGTGAGGTTGTACTAATGAGGCTGTACTCGTAAGGCTGTACTCGTGAGGCTGTAC